>LOJH01028498.1:0-17720 GCA_001685095.1 Ellobius talpinus | reverse complement strand
ACAGACTATTGTATACATAATAAATAAATAAATAAATAAATAAATATTTTTTAAGAAAAGAATTATTGTTCATTATTATTTCTGTTTTACCAATAAGGAACCAAGATCTAGGGCTAGAGGGATGGCTCAGTGGTTGGGAGCACTGGCTGACTGCCCTTCCAAAGGACACGGGTTCAGTTCCAGGTTTCCACATGGCAGCTCACAGCTGTCTGTGGCTCCAGTTCATGGTGGCTGGGTGTCTGACACCCTCACACAGACAAATTTGCACATGAAATAAAATTAATAAATATTATTTAAAGTGCCTCATGTTCTTAAAAAATTCAAATCCAAATGTCTTTGGAACCAAAGCCTATTCTTTCTTTAGGTAAGTTCAAGACCATATTCTAAGCACTACTGTGTTGTTGGTTACTTTTTACTCTTTACTCTTTTGGGGGGGACCGCCATCCAGTTCCCAAATAAATACATGGAGACTTATTCTTAGTTACGAATGCCCAACCTTAGTTTGGCTTGTTTCCTGCCTGCTTTTCTTAACTTAAATTATCCCATCTACCTTTTGCACCTGGGCTTTTTCCTTTTCTTACTTCTGTTATCGTACTTTCACTCTGACTCCATGGCTGGCCGGGTAACTATCCCCTTCTTTTCTTACTCCTTGGGTCTCTCTTGCTTTGCTTCTATTTATTCTCTCTGCCTGCCAGCCCTGCCCATCCTTTCTCCTGCCGTGCTATTGGCCGTTCAGCTCTTTATTAGACCAATCAGTTGTTTTAGACAGGCGAAGTATCACAGCTTCACAGAGTTAAACAAATGCAACATAAAAGAATTCAACACATCTTTGTATCATTAAAGCAAATGTTCCACAGCATAAACAAATTTAACACATCTTAAAATAATATTCCTCAATACTGCTGAACAGACATTTCCCCTCCCTTCGAAGTGCACAAACCTAAATAAGGGGTGAAACATTTATTCACATGAAAAACTGACACTACTAGATCATACTTATTATATGGTATTATAAGTATCTATAATAGACTTGAAGCAGTGGATGCTCCCAAATTTCCAAGGAAGAAAGTTTTTCTTACCTAATCTTAGAGTAAGCTTTTTCCAGGAAATACATAAGCTTTAAAACCATTCTGTTTTAAACAGCAAAAGTTTGCCAGTTCCCATGCGTAGGGAATGGGGTTTTAAATACAAGATCCTGTTTCAAAAAAAATTTTTTTTGAAGTAGAGTTGGCAAAACTATACATTTGATCATTAAAAATCATTAGTAGAGTGGTGAGCACAGTGAACATAAAAGATTGTGTTAGTTCTGCTCTCAGGTGTGCTGAAGGCTGAAAACAAAGGAGGGCTGAAGCCGGCAAAAATGTATTTTCAGTGTCTATACCCCTGATGGAATAAAGCACAAAACCAAAGGCATGACCGTGTGTTCATTGTCATTGTGTTACCCAACCTTGGAAGAGCAATTGGTCACTGGGTCTCTCTCCTTTGGCGGTGGTAGTCTTTCTATGTAACCCAAGTTAGTCACCAATTCAAAATCTTGGCTTCTGTTTCTTGACAGCTAGGATTAGAGACATGCACTACTTTGTCTGACCTTAATCTCTTTTTCTTTGGTATTTACATGTGTCTCGATAGAAGCAAATTATCTTACTAGCTTCTGAAATCAAAGAGGTGATGAAGGCAGACTTTCTCTCCTTCCAACACCACTCTTCCTGAAAAGGAATTTTATGATGTGATTTCTTCCTATCATAAAATTTTTTGGTAAAATTAATTTTTAAAGTTATTTTGAATTGGCTGGGCAGTGATGGCACATGCCTTTAATCCCAGGACTCGGAAGACAGAGGCAAATGGATCTCGAGGCCAGCCTGGTCTATAAGAGCTAGTTCAGGACAGGCTCCAAAGCTACAGAGAAACCCTGTCTCAAAAAAAAAAGTTATTTTGAATTGATAAAAGTTGCAGAAAGTGTTCAGGACTCTAAATATTGTGTTTGAATTGTTTTCAGTAGAAATCTTTTATTAACTTGTGCTTTATGATAAATAACTTCATAGATATTCTTCAGTGGGCAAGTTATCTCTTACCTCTTAAATAGACTGTATCACATTATTAAATTCTAAATGTTAGAGGATGTTTTCATATTATCTTCATGTTCTTCAAATGGCACAAGACCTTGAAAAATGTGAGACAGTCTTTTAAGAGTAATGCTGTAATCATACATTGATTTTAAATGACCCTGTCACACGTGAAAACAAATCAGATTGTTGCTCTTAATGAGCTTTTCAATTTACTATTCAGTAGATCAGATAAGTGGATTTAAGAGGTAATGATCCCGCTTAGTACTCAAGCTTGACTGTCAGATCCTGGTAGTGGAGAGAAGTCCCCGAGGACAGAAACGTTGACACAGCTCTAGATGGGATAATGAGGATCAAAGCTAATGGATGCTAAAAGGAATGGTGCGCGGTACAAGGATTGTGGGTTAAAGCACTGCCTGTGCCAGTGTTGACTGTTTGCTCTTGCGTGTTATTGCTTCAGATCGGATGCTTTGAGGAACTGTTTGACAGCAAAGCACAACAGACCTGCCTGCCTAGCAAACTTGCACAACAGGAAAACTGGTGGGAACCTCATTTCAAAGATACACTTTAGTTACTATGTTCTCACCATGGCATAGTGAAGATCAACGTTATTTCTCAGTTTTGCCAAGAAGTAGTGTTCATAAAGCCTTGGAATATAAATTTTACTTTTATGGAAGTACAGAGTAGTCATCTTATGATCCAAAACAAGAAAGTTAACTAGGAGTTAACAGAAAGAGGAGGATGTGATAAAAGTACACAGTAATGGGCTGCTTGAGATCCTGCCATAGCCCTTCCAAAACCCATGCGTCACTCAGCTCCGTCTGCCAGCAGTGTCCACTGCATTTATGGCACAGTTTCTTTCTTTGAAGATGATTGTGAACTCACGAGGGAAAACCAGTGCTTTGGCTTGGAGTAGAGCTCTCATGTTTTCATCCTTGGTAATCACCAGTGCCTTTAAAACCCTGGTCAGGGTGAAGAACACAGTGTGTGCCCCTGCAAGAGCAATGAGCGGGAGAGAGCAGACAGTAGGGAACCAGGTCCCCACTGTTGTCTGCTTTCATAAATTAGTCTTACATACAGAATCTCCCTAAATAATCACAGATTAAAATAACAATCCAAGCAACTCTGTAATACTTTTCTCTTTCTTTTCATGCTTGCCCACCAAATTCAATATATCCTTAAAAGGGGGAAGGCATATTTCATTGTTTGATTATTCACACTGTAATCCAGTCTTCATAGGTCCACCCACTGCTTTTTCTATTACATATTAAGTACACTAGTCTAAGTTGCTGAGACAAAAAAAATAAGGTATAAGGCAAAATATCAGCCCTTAAGGATTTTCCAGCAAAATGGGAGAGTTGGATGACTAAACTTCACAATGTGAAAGGACCATGATAAAAGAACAGAGCAGACATGGGGGGGTGTACAGGAAAAGGCTGCTCACCCTGCCTGGGAGGGCTAATAAGGCCTTGGGGAAGATGGCTTTTGAATAATAGGAGGAGGAAAGGGCTAATGCTGAGCCAGAGAAATCCTATAGATTACTCAGTGCTTCTGGTTGAGAGAAATGGGGTGGGCGGGGGGCCAAGGTATGAACAATTTGAACACCAAAATCATTTATGTCAGATATCCCAAGAGGACCGATTTGAGTCTTTCTGGCCATGGGTCATGGTAAATTAAAGGGAAGTTCTTTTTCTACATACCATTCTTCCTTTGAGCCTTTTTTGTAGCTATAGGCTTCTGATTGAGATAATTGTGATAACTAAGGTGCTTGGGTTCTCATTCCCTCCACCACAAGTATCTTAGGACCCTACAGTAAGCACAGCACCCATTGCGTAATCATCGGAATACTGTCCTGGAGGGCCTGGAGTCAACAGAAGAGACAATGGAAAGCTGAATATTAGTTTCTTTCCTCCCTTTCTGCCCTGTCTTCTTACCATCCTGTGCCTTTTAATACCTCTGCACTCCTCTGGTGTGACCCTTTAACTCTGAGTGATTTATTGTCCTATTTGTGACCTGTGACAGTATATAAGCTAATGTGTAAATAAAGCTAGGTTGTCATATTTGGTAAATAAGCAAATTACAGAAGGTGAGACCACATAATCACTGGGGATAAGATGACAGAAAAGAGATCCCATGCAGCTGGTGTCTGGCAGGGACAACCTGGAATCCCACTAGAGCATAGAGGGTGTAGAGGTGTTAACTACTCTCAGCTTTGCCAGGCTACCAGGGATGTTCCATTGGTGATGGTGGTATTTCCTCACTTGAAGTATAGTTGTGTGTTCAAACGCATGGTGTGCCTGAGTTTAAGACAGAAATGTCGTACTCCAAACTCTGCAACCAGCTCTGCACTTAGAAGCTCTGGATTCTCGTGTGCTGATAATCAGCCCCACCGTCAATAGTAGGACCTGTCTCTGTGTCTCTCTAAGCTAGAGAGTGTTACAGGGGGTGTCTATAGCTGATATACGATCTCATGGTTTTCTAAAAATACTTTTATAATCTCCTTGAATTATCTTGAATTTTATTGGTGCTTTCCTGAAATTAGAATAAGTAGAAGATATTTACTTAGATTCTTTGTTGAACAATATTTTCAAGTCTTTTGCATGCCTATTCCCACCTTTAAGAAAATGGTGGGTCCCAACTTTGAGGACAAAATACGTAGTGTGCTGGGCAAAGAATGAGTGTGGGTCTGTTTGTGTGTCAGTATACATACATCCCAAAGGAGGAGTGCTTCCTGGGAGAAGCTGGCTGCAGTCTAGAATGGCAATGTTTTCATTTCACTTGCTCCGTACTCACTCCCTGTTTGCATTGTGGATGCAGCACATCTTTGACTTTTAGACTTGTTAGCTTTAGCAGTCTTTTGAAACTGCGTATGGATGATAAAGCTTATAACACTTAATTGTTGATGCAGGTGTATGCCCGTATGTCAGAAGTCTTAGGAATAACAGATGACAACCATGTTCTAGAAACATTCATGACAAAAATGTGAGTATCTGTTTTGGCTTTTAATTGTATTCTGTGGTTTTGAGTCAGATATCATCTTACTATATATGAATCCTTTTTTAGATTCTAATTTTTAACTTAAAATTTTGGTGTTAAATTTTTGTGTGTGCGTTCTTCTGCTTACTTCAAATGCTTACTTAACTCACCATCTAAAGGGCATTATCATTGTCAGGAAGTTCACATGGTTATAGTGTACAATATCAGAACACACTGACCTAAAAGGATTTCCAGATATTGATTCCACAGTTTACTTGGGCAGAATTGTTTTTTACTTTATAATTAAAAACAAAACACCCTACCTCAAAGACCAATGAAAAGCTTATTGCAAGCTATCATCATAATAACCTTAAAACAGAGCATTCATTGGCTACAGCAGAGATGTGTTTATGGAGCTGCATGGTTTGTCCTCACAGACACATGGTGGCATGTTGAACCGACATTGGTGTGCTTCCACTTGCATGCTGTGTGTCTCACAGACAACCCTGCTGTGCTTGCAGGACGAAGCTGGGTCAACACCAGGACCATAAGTCAGTTTTGGAGACACCAGATAATGCCTCATTTGGGGCAGTAACTGGTTCATCTTCACTTGACTTCCTTTGTGATGATAATTGCATTTTCATTCTGTTTGGCCTTATTCTAAATTTATTGTTTCTTCTGTAAAACACTTAACTTATAGACTGACTAACTTAGAGAATTATTTACAGAACTATTTTAAAACTTAAAGAATTCTATGCCAGTGTTCACTGTAGGTTGATCATATAAAGTTTAAATGTGCTATAAGAATTTAAAAAGTTGTTGAAATTCAAACATGCTTTTCATTTTGTGATTGAAGTCACCTAACTTGCATAAAATATTTATGTTTCTGTGGTTCTCCTTATGCAGGCAGCTATTTAACAATTCAATACATTTTTTTCATATTTAGTGTTACAAACCTTAAGTACTGGGGAAGATGTGAGCCTGTAATTTCAAGGACTCTTCAGTTCCTCAATGACCTTTCAGTTGGATATCCTTTTCATTATGTATGTGGTGTGC
Source organism: Ellobius talpinus (assembly GCA_001685095.1). Classification (NCBI taxonomy): domain Eukaryota; kingdom Metazoa; phylum Chordata; class Mammalia; order Rodentia; family Cricetidae; genus Ellobius; species Ellobius talpinus. The sequence goes on along the minus strand of LOJH01028498.1, from coordinate 11,625 downwards.
CAACTCAGCAGGTGCATTTACACGGCCAAGTATTTTTCCCTAATTCTAATTTTCCAAAAATTTACAATAAAGAGTCTAATCTGTTTAGCTTTATCTATAAATGTGTGTTTATAATAACTGTACTATGAAGCATTTTTCAATCATAAGTGATCTTATATGAGCATACATATATTCCTAACTGGCCAGGTTTGTTTATATTAATCTAGGCTAACAAATGCCTGTACAGTAAAGTATGCAGCACTTGTGTATTTCAGCCCATAGTTGTTCACAATTTTCATAAATTCTGATTCTGAAAGAAAGCATGAAACTACCTTGAAGAAGGTGAGGTTTCCCTGGATCCCTCAGTAAGAGTCTCATGTGCATCAGCCGGTATGGCTTGTGTGAGTCGAGACAGAAAGAGACTCATTGGTTTTTTGACCACTTCGTTGCTTGTCGGCCTCCTACACCTACTCAAGAGTTCCTGTTACACGTTAAATGTTTACATATTTGTCTCTAGAAATCCTTTAAAATATGAAGCCAGGAATCATCCTTATTAGATGTGTGTGTGTGTGTGTGTGTGTAATATTTTACCAATTAGAAATGGATTGCAGATGATTGCTTATGTTGTTGGCTGTAAGATACGTAGATGTTATAAAAATTAAATAACCATTGGTTTAGTTAACCTGTAACATTAGCAGATATCTTAATATAGGGACAATTCTGAAATAGTTGGCTTTGGATGGAATCCTTTAGTGGAGTTTCATTCCAGGAATATGCTTGTATTAGTTAAGTTTAAGATTGTGTTCCTCTGTAAACCATAAAAGATTTCCAAAGTATTAGACACCCACTTTTGTGCTGGAATTTAATATGCAACTTTTTATTGGAAAATAATCGTCCTTGTCTGGCAAAATCCACCATGCAATATTTCTGTTAGTAGGCATAATGCAATAAAGACAGGGAGGGCTATTTATCACTACAAATTTTGAGGATTTCAGGATTCTTTTTATTATTTTAATATATTTCTTTGATATTAAATCAGAAAAATGATAAATTACACCTGTCCGGGCTGTTTTTCCTCTTTACTGAAAAGTGATGTACAACCCAATTCCAGTGGTCATTTTGGCTTTTTAAGATATGTATTTTTTCTTATTAAAAAAACTCAACCTGTATTTTTTTCTAATAATGGTGCTGAAATACTCTTTCTAACATATGAAGTGGTTGATAAGTACTTCATAGTATTGCAAACTCTCCAGCTTTTCACGGTGAATTACTGTGAAAGCGTGTTATCTGTGGGAAGGCCTGTGATTCTGGAACACAGACCTATTGTTTAGATTCGCTCTGGTTTTAGTTTGAAATTGATATTTAATATAAAATTAATTTGATTTGTATTTTGGTATAATTTGCATAATGCCTAATTTATTGGTATCTATTAAGATACTCTTTCTGTTATCTAAGTACAGCTATTATAACCTTTTATTTTCTGAGCTGTTTATTCCTTTTGAATACCTCTTAAAATTAATTTTAAAAAGTCTTCCTTAAAAAAATTTATTAGATAAAGGTTAAAGGTTCTAACATATGAATTATTTCCATACAGGTACATTGATTTATATTTTTTAACAATTATTTCAAGTTTGCATGTTTAGAAATATATATTAGTTCAATTTGATTTCAGTGCTCAGTTATTTGAATTATAAATCATTATGTCCCTTCTAGCTGATCAGTCATGAAATATCCTTGAATTCATTTACATAATGGAATATGTGCTTGGTGTATCCATTTCAAGGCAGTCTCTAGTTACCTAATGTGCGTTTTGTTGTTCTATCCATTTTCATTATTATATGCGTTTTTTAATCATGATCTTAAAATAATACTTTATTTTTTAAAAAAAAATACAATGGCATTCTTCAGCTGTAGGAAAGTATCACCTAATCATCTGTCTTAATAAAAAGCCTTATGTTGATACTTGAAATATTTTAAGATATTATTAATAAGTCAATAATAACCATGTTATCTTATGAATTTTTTCATTTTCTTTACAATGTATGTCTTTGGGTACTCCTTAAGTATTTTGCTTTGTGTTTTGTTTTCTTTTTTGTTTGCTGCAGGTGGCAGTCATTCAGTGATCAAGACATTCAAAGCCAATCTGTGAGATTTGGTTATTTTTCCTTAATCTGATCACTTGTTTGGAAAGAAAAATTACCAAAGTTTTTTGTTTGTTTGTTTGGGTTTTTTTGCTTTGTTTTGTTTATTGGAATTACAAAAAAGTTTGAAGTTCCCTTAAAGCAGTGGTACAACTTGTTTGAGCATCAGAACATGATGTCGGTCATCACATCATTAGGCCCCCACAACCAGCACTTGTCTCTGCAAGGCTTGGGCTACTGATTGGGGACATGTGCGAGAGTTTCTCCCTTGAAGTGTTATAAAATAGGGCTGTTGATACGTGACCCCAAACAGATCACGACCCATAAGTTAAGAACTGCTGATCTAGATAGACAACAAATAAAAATTATAAAGATGAGTCATGAAACATTTATAATTTTTATTTTAAGAAATATAAATGAACATTTCAAAGTCGGGGTTTTTTGTTGTTGTTTTTGTTGTTGTTAATAGTGCTGGGTTTTAAGACATAATTTCACCAGGTACTTATATGTTGCCCCGGCTCCCTCAGCCTGTAGTGTTGTGTTTGTAGGTGTATAACACCATACCCTGCTAGCCAATCTCCTGATGTAAGGATAGAACTTTTTATTTAAGCAGCTCCTAGAAGCCTTTATTTTATCACCTCAGATGAATTGTTTTTATTTTCTCAAAGCATGGTGAGAATTTTTGAATACATGTAAATAAATAAATATGAGAACTGAAAAAAATTATCTTTTCCATACATTCAACAATTGACTAATCTACTTGCCTTTGTTGTGTCTTCTTTTAAAGTAATCTAATCAAACTATGAACAGCCTTTGCATTCCTGTCTCAGAAGTGTGTGTGTATTTAAATTATAAGATCATGTAACCGGCTGGAGCAGATGTTATAGTGAACACTTGAGAACATCAGCCACTCCAGAAAATGATTCTTCTTAAGCTCTTTCTAATGTTTCAAAAAATTACAAGATTTCATTATATTCTACATAATTCATGAATGTGAGAAGACAGAATTAGCAGGAAGAAAACATGAAAAATGGGTTAGTTTGTAATATCGTTAAGTAGTGGATTCTGTGTAGTGCACATGAATGGAACACAACTACCCAGCATAATGGACAAATGTCGAGTCTAAGGAAGGAGCCTCGGTTGGGTTTCCTGAAGAAGTTAAGACACATGAAGCAATCAAGATATACCCACACAGATGTAAATTTAAAAAGAAGGGAATGAAAAGACGAATTTCTACACTAATGACTTCCAGAAAGAAGAGGGGACATATGATCGTAGAAAGTGCTTGGGGTCTTCAGATGCTGTTTCTCAGGTTTGCACTTGCAAGTGCATATCAGATTAGTTACTTAAACTTTACATTTATTTATTTATTAGTTACTTAAATATTATATTTGTTTCTCTGTGTGGTGTATCTAATGAAAAGGTAAACAATAAAGAAAAATAGGTAAGAAAAAAGAATGAAAAGCAACAAAGACAGATACAGCTGAATTTGTACTTGACCAAGAATCTCAGCTAGTAAACAACATACCTCAAGGAGTCATTAAGAAATAGACTTTAAATGCCTGCTAATTTTAAATATATATGTAATTTGTATATGTATATTTTTTAAATAGTACCTGTACATTTGACCTTTTATGCAATTGCTACAATAAAGTAAAAATAATTTACAAAGTGAAAAAAAAAGAAAATAGGGCTGAATTGTATGTATGTCCTGCTCAAAAAGTCAGCATTTCTCCTGAGGCACGTCTTTGAGCTCTGTTAGCATTGAATAAGGTCTTCCACCTTCCTGAGTAGTGCTGTGACACTAGACAGCCTCTAACCTTTCCAATCAGGTGTTGTTAGCCTACTCTGAACCCCCTGGATTGAGGAGACTTTGTAATGTTTAAGTCCAGAGACTCTTTTGAGAGAACTATTATATTTTCCCATCAGATCATTGCCCAGGGTGGAAATATATTTGAATAACTTTTAGTATACACCTAGAATTTCCAAAAGAACAATTCAAGAATTCTTCATTCTTAGTAACTTGAGCTAACCTGCTCCATGCATCTGTCCCAGCCTTCCACAGTCGGTCAGGTGCCTGGGATCCTCCCTCTCTGATTTGTTTACACACCTAGAATTCTAGTTTCTATGTGGATGAGGAGGAAAAAAGGTGGAGTCAAGCAGCCAAGGAAACAAGACATGTAGAAAATGAGGTAATGCCATGGTCACGTGGCAGTACTGCTCTCTCTTTATTTCTGTTCAGATTTCCCACCTGGCTTTACTCTGCTAAGCCATTGGCCAAAACAGCTTTATTCATCAACCAATAAAAGCAACACATATACAGGAGGCCATCCCTCATCAATAGCTTCTTGTTCTCTATCAATTCTGCTAATAGTAGTCATTTGCCAAGGGCAGGACAAAGGAGCAGATTATAGACCCTGCTTTCAGAGCTCTCAATTCTAACAGAATTACCCTGATTTTAGACCTCTTTTCATATTTCAAGAGCCCAAAGTCAACTGTTTTACCAACATAAAACATTTTTTAATCTAACTCAGATTATATACTAATTTCTGGACATGTATATGTTAAAAAATAATGTGGGCATGTGGCAATGATACAACTGAATTTTTTGTGTATGTATTGGTGTACATGTGCATGTATATATGAAGTATGCGCTAGTTTTTCAACTAGGGTGGCAGTCACCTATTGCCAATGGTCCTGCTGTCTTCACCACTTTGATGCTAGAGTTACAAGTGTGCTCAAGGCTACCCCCAGCTTTTAGATGCATTTTGGAATCTGCATTCTTGTCTTCATGATTATACTGCAAACTCTCTTAACCACTGAGCCATTTCTCCAGTCCATGATATAACTACTTTTAAGGAGACATTTTTATTAGATAAAGCTAACATGCCATATTAAATATATTTTTTAAATTATGGTACTATGCATAGTAGATATTACTACCAGTGAGGTGTGATTCATGAATGAGATAGGAGTCAGGAGAAAATACAGGAGGAGAGATGAAACAAGAATACAGAATAAAACAAGTAAAGTAAAACATGGAAATAAAACTGTGGTACAGGAAATATTTAGAAATAGGGAATAGTAATTTTTCCTTTGTGAAAGTACTAAGTTTAATACATTGTTTTCTTTCCCTGAATAATCCTCTCTCCAAATGGTGTGAGAGAATGTTAAATGAAATGAGTTTTCACATGCATCCCTCAAGCATACTTTTATTAACATCTCATCAAGTGTTATTATTTTCTTTGTCTATCCAATGTGAGGAAAGCCATCGTCGTTTAGTTCCTCTGTCTGATAGCTTTATAAAAGTCGAGTATGGGAGTCATCTCTACTCTTGCATACCTCATTCAGGCCTTCACCACTTTATATTCCATCTTCAAAAGATCACGTTCCACGGATATTATTTGAATCTGATTATTTCTCATCCCAAAGTCCGGAATCACTTCCACTTGCTTCTCAGATAAAATTACATCAATGATTGCATTCGAGGCTTTTAATGCCACCTGACTTGCTGAGTTCCCTAACTAGTGTGCTGACCCGTCCACTCAACGGTGATTTATACTTTACCCTGGGATCAAGGACATTTATTTTTCTTTCCACCTGACCCCTTCCTTGTCCCTCACTGAATCACCAAAAATGTCATTCCTCTCCTTTGACAGGATGGTTCAACTAAGATTTTTGGTTTTTCATTAAGACTTAGGAAAGCAATACCAAGATAGTTGTAATCCTTAATCCTTTAGTGCTTAGTGAACACTTAATTCTCTTCATTTTTTTCTCATCATCTTTGACTCTTCTTAATGTTCTTTTTTTTTCTTCCCCTCCCCTTTGGTTTTTTGAGATGGGGTTTGTCTGTATGTAGCCCTGGTTATCCTGGAACTTGCTCTGTAGACCAGGCTAGCCTCAGACACATTTCTTAATGTTCTTAAACACGGTGTTCTTATGACTACATCTTAGGTATGAGTGTAACGTTGTTTACTATGCATTAGTCTTGTTTTCTACTGGATTTAAAGTGATAGAGATTAAAGCTTTTAGAACATATTGTCTCCCCTCCTACTGAGTGACTGAAGTTAAACTCCCACTCCTTGCTTGAAAAAAAGGGAAAAGAAAACCTGGTCACTTTGATGCCTGGTTGAGGTTCATGAGCATAGGCTTCCTTCAGAAATTAACTCATATTCCTGACATATAATGTTCTTATCCATGGACTTCCCCCCAGGCCTGTTTTCAAGATCTAAATTGTCTATAAACACTGAACATATGTGGCCCTAAGAGACCGGCCTAAATCCTGTTGTTACCTACCCTGATATGCTTAGTGAATATAGGTTATGCTATTCAATTCTGAGACTATTTTTTTCACGTTAACACTGTTTTTGTAAGATACAACTTTCAGTTCTTATTATTTATAATCACTTTTTGGGTGCTAGTGAGATGGCTCAGGGATTAATTAATAGCACTTGCTGATCTTGCAGAGGACCCAGGTCCAGTCTCCAGCACACACATGGCAGCTCACAACTGTCTGTAACTGACGGACAAGTCACTGCACACATATAGTACATTTATATCATGCAGACAGAACACTTACACATGTAACAAAGTGAAAATAGAAGTGCTTTTTCTTTCAAATAGTACATAAAAATAATGGTTTTCTTATTTTTACAATTGGTGACATTTTAGGTTTGATAAAATAGTTGTGCTGGTTAATTTTATCTCAACCTGATACTAGCTAAAGCCATCTGATAGGAGGGAATCTCAGTTAAGAAAATACCTTTATAAGATCAGTAGACAAGCCTGTAGGGCATTTTCTTAGTTGAGGATTGGTGGGGGAGGGCCCAGCCCATTGTGGGTGGTGCCATCCATGGGCTGGTGGTCCTGGGTTCTCTAAGAAAACAGGCTGAGCAAGCCATGGGGAGCAAACTAGTGATCAGCATGCCTCCATGGCCTCTGCATCAGCTCCTGCCTCCAGGTTCCTGGCCTGTGTGAGTTCCTGTCCTGGCTTCAATGATGAACAGTGCTGTGGAAGTTTATGCCGAATAAACCTTTTCTTTTTTGGTGGGGGGGTCATGGTATTTCATCACAGCAATAGAACCCCTAACTAAGACAAGTTGGTATATGGATTGTGGGGTATTACTGCTGTGACAGATCTGACCACTTTATACAAGAAAAGCTATTGAATGTTCAATGCTTGGTGAGCTTTCTGTAGAAACTTGGAAGATAAGAATGTTGAGCAGTGCCTGACTTGTGAAGTTTGAGAGGAAAGTGTAAAGGCTCGATCAGGGCCATTTGCTATTTTGAGTTAAGATTCTGTGGTTCTGGTCAGCTGGGGCTGAAGAATCAGCGGAACTAATAAAGTGAAGTGTTTGCTTTGCTGGTGTACTTGATGCTGATTGTTGTATGGAGCTGAGAAATTAGTGCTTATTAAGAAGAGACCAGAATTGTTGAGGTGAAATCTTCTTGGAAGTGTTTCCTGAGAGTCAACATAAGAGGCTGTGTCCCAGAGGTAACCAAGGTTGTACCTTGTACTGGCAGCCAAACTTGGTAGTGTAAGAGTCATCCAGGTGGTATTGGTATTGAAGACATGAAGAGGTCATGGAGTACAAGACAGGCCATTGGAGAAGTGCAACCTCAGTGGCAGTTCAAGACCCAGGATTGAAGGAGTCATGGAGAAGTTGAGGCTCGGCACCATGAAGAGAGCCCATTCGTGAAAATGCAGCCCAGTTGCAGCAGAAGACCCGGTGTTTTGGAGATACTGGTACCATGGGATGGCCGCCAAGAACAGCAGCAGCAGTTGAGTGGAGCCAGCTGAAGCCTAGAAGGCAAGCCGCATGTGTTGCAGGGGCAGAGCAAAGGAAGAAACCAAGCCACTTGGAGGAGCCCAGACGATCATGAGTGAATCCCAGACATTAGACATTGAGACATTCACATTTTTGGAGTTTGGTTTGGCTTTGATTTGACTGTGACTATGCCTTCGTTCTTCCCTTTTGAAGTAGGAAATTATTTTTATTTTACAGGAGCCTACAATTGAGAGACTTTGGATTTTAAAAGTGATTGGCTATTTAAGAAACTGAATTTTTAATGTGTAAAGACTAGAACTTTGAAAGTTATTTATGGTTTTTAATATGAGATCTTCTGGAATGAACGATACAGGAAAGGTGGTTTAATGGTAATGTATTTGTGTGTCAAGTTGACAAGGGGTCAGTTGTGCTGGATAGTTTTTATGTCAACCTGACAGATGGGATTCACAAGAAAATGCCTCCAGCTGGACGGTGGTGGCACATGCCTTTAATCCCAGCACTCAGGGAGGCAGAGGCAGGCGAATCTCTGTGAGTTCGAGGCCAGTCTGGTCTATGGATTGAGTTCCAGGACAGCCAGCGATAACAGAGAAACCCTGGCTCAGAAAAAAGAAAAAAGAAGGGAGGGAGGGAAGGAGGAAGGGAAGAAAATGCCTCTGTAAGTTGGTCTATATGCAAGCCTATAGGGCATTTTCTTAATTAGTGATTGATGGGAGAGGGCCCAGCCCCTTATGGGTGGGGCCATCCCTGGGCTGCTGGTCCTGGACTCTTTAAGAAAGTGGGCTGAGCAAGCCATGGAGAGCTCCATGGCCTCAGCTCTGGCCTCCAGGTTCCCAGAGTAGCCTGTGCTAACTAACTCCTTCTACTGCTCAGGAGTCCTAGCACTGTTGCTATTCCTGTTACCATGGTGTGCTCAGCATTGAGCTGCAGGCCTCCAAACCTAACCTAGTACTGCCATAAGCCAAAATGGAGCAAGTTAAAAGGCGGCTTGTCTGCTAGAGAAGAGTAAGAATAAGAGATCCTACAGGTACGTCCTTGGCCTTTTCCTTTAATATTGCAAATATTAAGACCATTAACGAGCTTTGAGATGAATTCCTGGAAAGGAATGTAAATATTCAGCTCATTATTGTATTTTTTCAAATTTTTTAATCATTTTTGTTGAGAATTAATTAAAAGGCAGTGGGGGCTGACCTTGGTATAAAGTGCACAGGTGCGGTTCTGTAGAAAATGTCTTTGGCAGATGATGTTTTTGCTGTGGATGTTCGTTTATTACTTTCATAAATATTCTGTTGTCAAAACATGACTTACTGTTTGTTAGCAGTGCTGACAGGAAGGCTCCTCTTAATGGCAGCATTCATATTACCCATATACCCTGTCATTTTTAACTTAGCAATTTTAAGAGAATTGCCTTTGGTAATTACTTAAGATATTTCTAAGTTTATTGATCCCCACCCTTGTTTAACTGAGTGAAGTTTGAGTGGCAGTTCATCTGCTCAGAGGTTGATGATTTTGAAAAATTGTCAAATCCGCATCTTTAAGTCTAAGAAAAAGCTTGCTGCTTCTCAGCACTGATCTTGTCCTGTGGCAGAAATGCAGTGTACCAAGGAGAATGCACGGCTGCCTGGGGACACACACGTATAACATGCCACTCTAGTGGTCACCTGGCAGTTGGACAAACTTACATCTAAGCCATGTTAACAGCTTGTCGTTGGGAAACTTTTCTAATTTTGTTTAATTCATTCGGTCATTGAACAACTGGAAGTGATAATCGGCCAGTTAGAGTTATAAGAATTGGCACTATAGCTAGTGTCCTTTTGTAAGTTTTCTTCAGCCTCGTGTCTTTTCCCTGGTTTATAGTCAGTAAATATGTGTGCATCACCTGATCCTCAGAACAACCCATGAAGTCACTTGGCCGTAGACTCTGTTCTCAGTTGCTGGAGGGGAACTAAGTTCAGTCAGGCTGAGTGTATTATGTAAGCTTATCCAGATGTTGTCAATCCAGGAGCCTATGTTTCCTGTCTTGGGTCCCAACGTGCTTTCCACTCCGTGTCTAAAATGATAATTTGTTCTTTTCAGTGTCATCATACATAGGGAATTTACAAAGCTCCATGTTCAGAAATTATATGAAAGAAACGAGCTGATGTTTCCATTATGACCAAGTAAGATTGCTGTAGCCTTCAAGACATAGGAAGTATATAGAATAACCAAGATGTCCTATAGCAGAAAGTACATGAATATGGTGTAGGAAGAGAAGAGGAGGTGCATCCTGAGTACGCATCCCTAAAACCCAAAGTGGACTAGAAGTTATCTGTGCTATGTATTCATGTTTATGATCTCTCAGTTTTATTCTCATTCAGAGTTTGCCTGTTCAGATGATTGATGTAGTACAGGAAGAAAACATGATCCTTTGAATGAAGCCTCAATTCAAATGTCAACAAAGTCAACCATATCTGTGCAATCTTAGATGGACAACTTAATATCTTTGTCTCTGTTTCTGTATCTACAGAGCAGAAATGACAATACTACAATTGTGAAGACTAGCTAACATGAAAAAATGTCTTTCCCTTAAACACTAGAGACGTATTAGTTAAATTAAGCTGTCTTTCAACACTTAATGGCATGAATTTTGCTATATCTTTCTAACTAGATTTTGGTTTTAAATTTCTGAGTTCATTGTTTCTTAAAATTGAATAATTTTCTCTTTCTTGATAGTCTATTATGAGTCTTTATAATAATTTTATTATGAAGTAGCATTAAGTAAAAAGAAATTCTCCAACTGTACCCAAATGTAAAAAGGGTCAGTTTCAATTTTCTCCTATCAAGGCTTTAATAGTGAGGGGTTCTTGTCTTAATTATAGGACTCATTCTTTCTTTCCACAACTAGAATATGTATAAGATGGAAAAGTAATTGCCTTAGTTAATAATGGATTATCATTCTTAGCAAAGTGAAAGACATTTCTATAGGAGTAATCCTAGAAATATTTATTCTTCTTACATACTAAAATGCCATTTTAGTTATGTTTTGTGATTTATTACATACATTTCTCCAGATTCCTTAACATTACTACCTATATCCTTTTAAAAAAACTTGTGAAAATACATGCTGTGAAATTCATGCTTAAAAACCACACGGTACGTTTTAATTCTTTAGTGACTAAAGTTTTCTGGCTAGTTAGGTCAGACATTGGTAACTTTCCATGCTCTTTTGCTTCCATTAGAGTGAACACTTCCCATTTCTTGGCATCGGTGATACTTACAGTCTCAGTGACTTCAGGTGCCGAACAACTTTCTACACAGCCCTCACTCGCCTTCTGGTGGTAGACCTAGGTAAGTTGATGGTGCCTAGCAGGCCAGGAACACGGCTGTGAAAGGAGGAGTGGAATAGTAAGTGTAGCATGGCACTTAGTGCAAGTTGCTTTCTTTGACCATTTTCATAACTTTCTAAGCTTTGCAGCCAAAAGACAAATCTTTGTACTATTTGCCCTGATTCTTTACCTCAGAATTTTCTTTCTTTGTTCTCCATGGACCCATTAATTTTACATTTACTAATGTAGAAACTGACATGGTGGTTCAGGTGAGACAGGAGGATAGCAAGTTCAAGGGCTGCCTGGACCACAGAGTGAGTTCAAGATCAGTAGTTTGGCAGACCCTGTCTCCTCTCAAAATTTTCCTTTTTTTAATTGATATTTATTGAGCTCTACATTTTTCTCTGCTCCCCT
>LOJH01028497.1:0-15931 GCA_001685095.1 Ellobius talpinus | reverse complement strand
GAGATTACACAGGTTGTATTTGAGAATATATATGTATATACAAATACATACATACATGCAAAAGCAGCTGATTAAAAACGGTCACAAAATTGAAGGAGAAAGGAAAGGAGGAAGGAAAGGGAAGGGAGAAATGTTATAATTAAAATGCAATCTCAAAAATAAAATTTTAAAACCACTTAGATAAATGTCTGGCAGATACTTGAGTGCCTCAGATAATTTAAGAGTCTTGTTTTCAACAGAACTCACCCCATCTAGTCTTTTCCATATCCAGACAAATTGCATTACATGTTAATAATTTGCACTGTTTTAATATGCATCTCCATTTAAAACTGACTTCTAAACATCTGTTGAGCTGCCTAGAAAGCAGACTTCGGGAATGAACTGGTGACCTAATTTAATACTTTTCAAAGAATGACACAGCTGTCAAACCTCAAACTTGACATAAATAATTTCAGACTTTTTTTCTATTTTTACCTTTTTATTAAATGAATCTGTATTTGTGTTTTATTAAATATTGAAAAATAGAAAACACTTACTCACACTTCAATTATACATAAATATACAAATGCTGTTATTTTTTCCTTGGTTAATAGCTTTAAAATATTTTGAAGTATTCAAATATACAATATGGCAAAATACAAAATTAGGTTCAACAATATGCAAGTGTTCCTGAGTTACTCAAATGATTTGAAAATATTCTTAAATATTAAATGAAAGGTGTTGAAAATAGCAAGAAGACATTCAAAACTCAAATGTTAATCTTTCTAGTCCAAATCATCTACCAACTTGGATGCTCAAAATATTAATATTTAACATTATCAATATTTTCAAGAGATGATCAAGTAACCTTCAATATAGCACTTTCCAGCATCAAAGAAAATAAAATGTGAAAACTGAAATGTTTAGTTCTCTAATATTTTAGTTTATAAAATTCATTCAAAGGTTGATTTATACTAACTATACCATTTTAATAGTTTAGAAGAATATCAAACTAAATGAAAAGAACAAGCATTGTTACTGTATGTTTGAATTTGAGAAAAATACTATTACATTTATTGTTCTGAGTTGGATTCTCTGAAAGCAATTTCTGTTAGAGTTTAGGAAGCAGGTGTTTATTAAGGCAGAGAGATAACTTGAAGTGTGATTTAGGGAGCTATGGGGTGACGGCTTTCCTAGTGTCTCATAAAAAACTATAATGGCTTTGCTTTTGTACTACTGTTTTGCTCAGCGAAGCATACTGGATCTCTTGAGAAGAATGTGACCTCTCATGAGACAGGTTTTGCAGCAGATCGAGACCCTTCAGAGTTGAGTAATATGTCCTTCTTTGAAAGTGGATCTGGATGTCACATATTAGTCTCTATCAGAATCACATTTTATGTCACAGAGACCTTTTTTCTCATTAGGGGAAAGATCTAGATAATTCCAATGACTACTTCTGGCTTTGGGGAAGCTTAGAAGAAGATCAATAAGGCAAACAATAGTTCCCCTGCTACATTTAGATACAGTTAGTAGAGAGCTCCTGCTTCCAATTTCACTTTAAATAACCTACCATTTGCTGACACATAAATTGAAATTTTTACCCCTTAGTTTATTGTCTAGTCACGCTTTCCTTCTCATAACAGGGTAGCCATTCTTGTCCCTTTACAGTTACATTTGGACAAGTGGATAAGATGAAGCACTCATGTGTAGTACCTGGATTTCACACATTTGTAAACAGAGGCTGTACTTTGATTTCCCGGCTGCTCAAACCTGAATAATCTCATAGAAACCATATTAATTATAACATTATTTGGTCAACAGCTCAGGCATATTCCCAGCTAGCTCTTATATCTTACATTAAACCATTTCTATTAATCTGTGTATCAACAGGAGGCTGAGGCTTACTGGTAAGGGCCTGGTGTGTTTCTCCTTAGGCAGTTACATGGCATCTCTTTGACTCTGCCTATTCTCTCTCTCTATTTCTGTTTGCTTTTCCCACCTGGCTTTACTCTGCTAAGCCATTGGCCGAAATAACTTCATTCATCAACCAATAAAAGAAACACATATACAGAAGGTCAACCCACATCGTATCCTCTTTTATGTCTAATTAAAAAGTTTTTGCTTATACTATAAAGCCTATTACAGATCTGCCACACAATCCTAAAGTACAGGCAGTTAAAGGAAGATCAAATAACTCTAAAGTATATGTTAAATAAACAGAAAGGGATGATATATACCATCAGAAATAGATTGCATAATGCTTTATTAACTTTGAATTTTCTAGTTGCTAATGAGGAAATGAACAACAGCTGCAGAGACACATTGGATGGTAGAAAAAAACTATGAAATTAAATCAGCCAATGTACTTTAAAGATGTGCTGACCTCAGAATGGAAACCAGGACATGTGTTATATTGGGGAAGGGGTGTTCCTTTTGTTTCCACAGGAGAAGAAAGCTATGGACATCATCAAAATTGATAAAGATTTGATCTGATCAAGAGATGACTCCCTTTCATTAGAAAGATGATAGTTCATCAAACATCATGGCTTTTTAATCTGAACTAACCAATAAAAGCAACACATATAGAGAAGAACATTCCACATTACACATTCCTGTATGTGCCTGTTGTTTAAGCAGCATTGTTTCTTATGATATCAGGTATTTCTTCTCTTGTAAAAAGTGACCGTTTTTGCTTGTGTCACATTGTAGTTTATAGTTCAATAGGAACCCTACTGTGTTAGTGGAAAAGTTGTGTCCTTTTCTAACAAAACTCTGCCTAACTTGCAGAGTTCAGAGTTGTATAATTAGATAAAACACAAGCTTACAGTGAGTCAGTAAGGAAACTGACAAGCATATGGAAACTGCTGATTTCATTTCTTGGTTCCCAAGTTGTCTACATACTAGCAAGAAAACTACATAAAAATTGTTAATTTGGAACATATACAATATCCTGGAGGTTGTGGGTTTAAGCCTCAACTGCCTTCAGCAATCTGTTCCAATACTACATGGGAATAAAAGTTTCCTGATTATAAAATGTAAAATATGACTGATGTACTATGATATGATCTGTGATATGATGACTACAATCAATAGTCCAATCTCATGCCACCTTTACTATGAATATGTATCTCTTGTCTACAACTATATTATGTGTAATCACCATTTTCAGTACTATATAAACCCTTGGACAGTTGTACTGGATGAAGCCTTGCATGAAGTAAATACAAAGCAGCACCCCAACTAAGTATCTGTTATGAAAATGAAGTACTTGCCATAATAGTAGGAGCCTAGTGTGACCAAATTGCTACCAAGTGACAAATTATAGTTCTTAAGGGAGAAGAACATATTAAGGCTAATAACAGGTTTGGCCATCATTGGCTCCAGTAAAAAGTGCAATTTTGATCAATGGGAGTTCATGTTTTTAACTAAAATCAGAATAGTCTTTTCTGATACTGTGGCTATGTTGTTGAAGTAGATTTTCTTCAAGCACTAGGCCATTGATAACAGGTACTTATTAAAGTGGCCAAATGCTTTTCTGCTTAATTTTATGTACATGAAGGGTGATATCTGTTGAGTGTTAGCAAAAGATTCAATAATTCACACTTTATAATACCTCCTTTGTGTCCATTTACTTGTATATATGTCAAAATTCACTTTTTCCTAACCCCTTTATCTTTCTCCACCTAGCCAACTGACAATTCACTAGACATCAACTTTCTATAATATCTTTCTCAGAAAAGAACATAGTTTCACCACAGCCACAGCAAAACTCTCTTTAAACTATAGTGTTATATAAGAAAATACCGCTCTATTGATAGAAGAAATGAATTCAGATCAAGTAGAAGAAGATTGCCACTATCTACTGTCCACTGAAGTGCTTTTATGTTCCTTATGAAAGATTGCAGGTGGATCTCCTTAAGCCCCACCTATTAACTTTACAACTATCCATCAGATGTAGGAGACTATAATTCACCAACTACTCACTCTTACTTGTGTTTACATACTAAGGTAATCTATGTGTAAATGAATCTTGCTACTTTCCTTAAGTTAATAATATATAATTCTCCTATGTATTCACAGAAGTGAGCTGAGGGAGTGACATTTATGGAGCAGTGACAGTTTGCATGGCAGTGTGAAAAACCTGCCAAGGATCTTGCTTGTATCCACTACTACTTATCTCAATATAACACATCAGTACCACCTTACATTGAAATATTATTGGATAAACAAAGTCTTAATATTTAGTGATTTTCACATATCCTAACTTATGACGAATTGGTCTGATTACATGGCCAATTAGCATCCTATAAACAGTCACTGCATTTGAATAAGAGGCCAGTAAAACAGTAGAAACTATTTTCCAGAAGACTGTACTTATGGATGGCACACCCTTGTTTCCAAACACAGAGACATCATATGGTAATCCTCTTACTAGATTACTGTCCCATTCTCAGTGCTTCTGTTGTGATAATTAATGCCTGGTCAATATTGTAGCCTAACTAGGAAGACTATAACCACTATGGTAGGGGAATCATAGCATAGACTCTTCTATGTCTGGGTACTATTTACAGAAGACCCTGATATTAATCCACACACCTGATTTTGGGTAAAGAAGCCAAATTGTACAATGGGGAAGAAACATTTACAACAAATGGTGCTGACATAACTGGATGTCAACATGCAGAAGAATGCAAAGAAATCCATATGTACCCCCACGCACAGAACTCACTCTAGCCCAAATGGACCAAAAACCTCAACATAAATCCAGATACACTGAACTTGATGGAAGAGAAAGTGGGATGTAGACTTAAAGGAATGGTCATAGGAGATCACTTCCTTAATAAAATACCAGTAGCACAGACACTGAGAGCAACAATTAATAATTGGGACCTACTGAAACTGACAAGCTTCTGTAAGGCAAAGGGCACAGTCAGTAAGACAAAAAAGCACCCCACAGAATCAGAAAAGATCTTTACCAACCCCACAACAGACAGAGGACTGATCTCTAAAATATATTTAAAAATCAAGAAACTAGACATCAAAATACCAAAAAGTCAATTTAAAAGTGGAGCACAGATCTAAACAGAGAATTCTCAACAGAAGAAAATCAAACAGCTGAAAGACATTTAAGGAATTGCTCAAAATCATTAGCCATTAGGAAAATGCAAATCAAAATGACTCCGAGATACCATCTTAAACCTGTCACAATGGCTAAGATCAAAAACACGGATGACAACTCATGCTGGAGAGGATATAGAGTAAGGGGAATACTTCTCCATTGCTAGTGGGAGTGCAAACTTGTACAGATGCTTTGTAAATCAGTATGACAGTTTCTCAGAAAACTGAGAATCTACCTAAAGACCCAGTAATACTACTCTTGGGCATATACCCAGAGGATGCACAATCATACCACAAGGACCTTTGCTCAACTATGTTCATAGCAGCATTATTTGTAATAGCCAGAACCCATTAACAACCTAGATGCCCCTCAACTGAAGAATGGATAAAGAAAATGTGGTAAATTTACACGAAGGATAATTTCTCAGTGGCTAAAAAAATGGACATCTTGAAATTTGCAGGAAAATGAGTGAAACAAAAATAGAAAAAAACAAACAAACAAAAAACCCAGCCTGAGTGAGGTAACCCAGACCCAGAAATACAAACACCAAATATTGTATGTACTCAATCTTCAGTGGATATTAGACATAAAGCAGAGTATAACCAGGCTTCAAAACACAAACCCAGAGAACCTAAGCAAAATCGAGGATCCTAAGAGGGACACACAGAGGGCTCCAGGAAGGGGAAATAGTTAAGTTCTCCTGGGTAAACTGGGAGGTAGAAGGGAGGGGATGGGGGATGGGAACATGGGGGTTCAAGATGGCTATGGTAGGGGATGCATGGCAAGAGAGAGCAATGAAAGAGATACCTTGATAGAGGGAGTCATTATGGGGTTAGGGAGAAAGCTGGTGCTAGGGAAATTCCCAGGAATCCACAAGGATTACCTCATTTAAGACTCCTAGTAATTGTGGAAAGAATGCCTCAAAATGGCTTTCCCCTAGAATCAGATTAGTGACTATCCTAACCATCATCTTAGAATGTACATCCACTAACTGATGGAAGCAGATGGAGTGATCCACAGTCAAGCACTGAGTTGAGTGCCTGAAGCTTAACTGAAGAGAGGGGGGAAGGCTCATAGGAGCAAGGTACTTCAAAATCATTGCTGGGAAAACCACAGAGACAGCAGACCCGAAATAGTGGGAGCTCACAGACTCCAGACTGAAAGCTGGGGAACCTGCATGGAACCGAACTAGGCCCCCTGCATGTGTGTGACAGTTATGTGGCATGGTTGGGGGGGCCTGGCAGTAGGACAACGACTTATCCAGGGCACCTGAACCGGCTTTTTTGAGCCCATTCTCTATGGTGGAATATGTTGCTCAGTCTTGATCAGCGGGAGCGGCTTGGTCCTGCCTCAAGTTGGTATGCTAGAATTTGTTGACTCCTCAAAGGAGGCTTTACCCCCTCTAAGGAGTGGATGGGGCTGGGATAGGAGGTGGGGAACAGGAAAAGTGGAGGGAGGGGGAACTGGGGTTGGTATGTAAAATGCAAAAAAAAGTAAATAAAAGGAAGTTAATATTTCATGTCATAAACTATCTGGGTGAGAAAAGTACCCAGAAAGGGTAGAATATGTGTCTTTTGGAATCTGAAGAGATCACCTTATGTATTGAATTATAGGAGATGTCCAAGCATGGGAATAAAGCACTATAACTTAATAGATATGATAGGTCATGAATCTTTTTAGAGTTTATTTCTATTTCTGGAGTTTGTGCTCTACCAAAAAGTCTGTATATTAGCATTTGTACATATTACCAAAGAGGTAAGCTATTTTTTTACACCTTCATATTCAATTATCAATTATTGTCCCTCATCTTTTTGATCTTCTGTAAAGCCTCAGTTGTATTTAGTTTGAATAATCCAAATTCACTATTTTTTAAATAAGAAACCTTGACCCAGTTCTCAAGACATAGTGAGTTTAAACTTCTTACAGCTTTGTCGAGATGTTGATCACATGTCATATAAAATATAATTTTGCTACATTCAGTCTTTCACAGTGCTCATTATCATATAAACATAACACTTTTGATTTCCTTGAAAAATGTATATTTATTAGTAGCATCGTTATTCTCTTTCTTAGCAAACCGTTAATTAACATTGTAGCTTTGGATTTTCTCAATCTGGGTGCTTCTTATCAAAGGAATAATCAGATGATTCTGTGATTTTTTTATTAATTATTTTATGTCAAATTTTACCAATGTGCCAATATTTCATATATTTTAATCTGCAGCCATTTTCAGTTCTATTAACATAGGATATTTTATTTTCCTATTCACTGGATTTATGAGCCATTTATATAGATAATTATTTTCATAACACTTGAGATATTATGAATAATATTTTCCTTTTTGTCTTTCAAATAATGATTTCTATTAAGTTTTCATATAGAAATATTTAATTTGCTAGATTTATTCACCCAGGAGTGGAATTAAAGACAATATGGAACTGTAAAGATACAGTTTTCCTTAAAATATCTCTTGGCACACAAAAGACTGATAATTTTCTGTACATTGCATGCAAATATATAATATGAGATCATTTAAGATTATGTAGTTAAATAGGGTAGAAAAGGTAGTTTAGTTAACTTGTCTTTAAGAGAACAATGTAACCAATCTCATGATGTCTTATTTCTCCCCTGTAGTCTTCTTTACAAACTAAGCCAAATACATTGATTTCATCTAAAATTATGTAGTCCTTGATGTCCTTGACCCATAATAATGTATTTGTATGTAGTTGTAATCATTTGCTTAGAACAGCATACAGGTCAAAAACAACCTTAGACAATAAATACCCACAAAAATGTTGCAAAAAACCTGAGCTATAACTTGATAACATCTATTTTCAATGATGTTTGCTATTTATCATGGTCAGTAAAGTAACGTCTTTCCTTGTGAAATTCTTTTAAACTGTTCTGTAAATAATTTCTTCATTCCTTTCCCATGTTGTCCTGGCTATTTTCATGTCAACTTGACACAAGCTAGACTCATCTGAGAGGAGTAAACTTCAATCGAGAAAATACATACTTAAGATGAAGTTGTAGGGCATTTACTTAATTAGTGACTAATGTGGAAGGGCCACTACTAGGCTGGTGGAGGTAACATAAGAAAGCAGGTCGATGGAACATGAGGAGCAAGCCAGTAAGCAGTACTCCTCCATGGCCTCTGCATGAGTTCCTTCCTCCAAGTTCCTTCCTTGAACACTTGCCCTGACTTCACTGAACGGTGAACTGTTACCCAGAAAACATAAGATGAAATAAACCTTTCTTCCACAAGTTGCTATTGGTCATGGTGTTTTATCACAGCTAGAGAAAACCTTACTGAGACACATACCATGTTTTCTATGTTGTTCAGTCACTACAAAGGAAAACCCATTGTTAGGGACAGACACAGATACACACACACACAGAGAGAGAGAGAGACAGAGAAAGAGACAGAGACAGAGACAGAGAACAGACACAGGCATGACTGATAGGCATTAGACCCAGACACAACAGACAAATTATCGATGGGCTAGTAATCACAAACTAGGACAGTGGGGAGGCAGATGGAGAGAAGTGGAAAATTCAAATACGGTCTCACTCTTGGTTGAAGTAACCCAAGAGGAAGTTGTTTTGTTTTTATTCCTTAATGCAACACCCATGTAGTTTCGTGCCCTCTGAGTTCATTTTAAATTATTATCTGATGCATAGTACCATCATGGCTAGGATTTTAAAGAGCCGTTTTCTTAAATGATTGTAACATTTTACATGTTTCTCAACAGAGTAGGTGGAGAACAATATTGTTTAAATACCTTTAAGCATTTGCTATTGTCTGTCTTTTAATCAGAATCATGCTAGTGGCTCAAATTTACATTTTATTGTGGTTTCCCTTTGCATTACTTGATGATTTACAATGTTATATTTTCATGAAACCAATTATACTTTTGTTTGATATTTTCTTGATTAGTATTAAAATTCAAATATACTGTTTGCTCAGGCCTTCTTCTGCCACACATTATTAACCACTATTAGTGAAATTTTTAGCAATTTAGTAATTACCTTGTACCTGGAGTTCCCCAAATCCTCTTTCCTATATGACTGCTGTAAAACACGATCATATTGCCTGCTTTCTCAGATCATTCCAGGTACCAAATGTTCCCGATTAGGTTTTTCAGAAGTAGATGTAATACAGATTTTTTTGTATATTTGTATATATAAATTTATTAAAATTAGCGTGTATTAACAGAAACAAAGAGTGAAGTCAAGCTGAAGAGCAGGCCTAGCAATCTTGTCTAAATTTGTGGGGTACTTTAGAGCAACAACTGTGCATCACTTTATCTGAATTTAAGCAGAAACTGGCAGGTGTCTATGCCTTTCCCCAGTGTAGACATCAGAGTTGGGTTGGCCTTAGAAGAGGATGACTGCAATTTAAAGCTGCCTAGCTACATTCTGAGATAAAACTAGAAAGAGTTGAACAGATATATCCAGTCTACTTGTCCTCCCAAAGAAAGTTATTGGAACTTTACTTCTAGACGAGCAGTGTCACACCACTCTACTTGGAACATGTGCTATACTTCAGCACAATGCAAAGGTCTTTCCAATAGTTTCAGTTTATTACAGTTTATGATCCTTATAAGTAATCTCCAAATATTCACTAATTAAAATGATAAATTAACAATGATTTTAGTGTTGATAGATAACATATGTAGCTAATTTCTGCTGTTTTTTACTTATATCCATGTAGTTATATTTTATGCCTATTTATCATTTTGTAGAAATAACAGCCCAACGTGTTTTCTCACAATGAGACATAACACTTCACAGCATGAGAGGTCTGCTTAGCCTTGAATTTAAAAAAGAAAAAGAAAACATCTGACCT
Source organism: Ellobius talpinus (assembly GCA_001685095.1). Taxonomy (NCBI): domain Eukaryota; kingdom Metazoa; phylum Chordata; class Mammalia; order Rodentia; family Cricetidae; genus Ellobius; species Ellobius talpinus. Next base: position 5,984 of record LOJH01028497.1, on the reverse strand, counting down.
ATTGGCTTAAATTCTTAATGCTTGGGAAAATTACATATTGCTTAAAGTGATTTTCTCTCATTTGAAAATGCTTGTCCCTGGCAGTCATTAAATTTTATACAAAAGAAACGGTAAAATTTCTCTCCCTGTTCACTAGGCTTGAGGGAAGCAGAGATACATTTCTCACATTTTATAGCTATTTCTGTGACACTTTGAATAATATTTTCCTGCACTGGAAATACACTGATCTTTCTAGTCTTGGATATTTTCTCTTGATTTGGAATTATCCAAAATAAAATGTAATACAATATACACGTTGAAGAATCAAAATCAATTTAGGCAATTTTGTTGCAGAGAAAGAAATTTATTATTAAAGGAAATCATGCTGGAATTCTTACATTAAGTGATAGGGACACTACCCATTTTCCTCTAATATAAAGTAGTTTTCAAATATGCTTATAGAGATGAATATCAAGAAAAACTTTTTGATACACATAAATAATGTAGTTTATTAGGCAATGACCTTATATAATATGTAATTAATTTTCTTCACAATGAGGAAATATATCTTTTGATTCACTATAACAACTTCAATATTTAATAGCTTATAATTTTTCTGAAGATGGTCCAATGACTCTCTGATGTTAAGTAATTTATACTATCCTGTACTTTCTACACTTCGACTATAATGATCATCCATCTATATTGTTTATATTGTTTAAAGAAAATAAATCACCCTGAGTTGAAGTGAAAGATAAATTATTAAAATGTTAGCATCAAATATATATATAGCACTTTTATACCACATCAGGACATCTGAGAGTCTTTTTGAATTTTAAATAGAGGGAAATGGAGCACAAGTATTTCTATAAGTCAATATTTTTATTTCCATGGGATGAATAGCTATAACTAAACTTGCTGTATCATAATAGTGTTTCTGTGTTTAATTATTTGAGAAATCTGCATATTGTTGCTGTTTCGAATTTTTGATTTATTCCTTTGCTGTACTCGAACGTTTTAGTTTGATACTATTGCATTTGCCACTTTTGCTTTTGTTCAGTGTTTTAGGGGCCATGTCCTCAATTCTATTTTGTGTTGATTTATTTTTCACAGTGTAACAGAAGGGTCCAATTTCATTGTTTGCATGATGAAGAGTTTCAACATCATGTGTGCAGACACTATCTTTTTCCCTTTGTGTGTATGTGACACTCTTGTGAAGACCACTTGGGCACAGTGGTGTGCACTGATTTTCAGATTCTCTGTTGTGTTCCATTTGTCTATGGTTAAGCAAGTTCCTCTTAAGCCAGTGCCATACTATCAACACTTTTGGATGCGGGATCTCAGTATATATCTGATTCTGGCATAGAATTCAGTATATAACCAAGGCTGTCCTTGAAAGTCCTACCTCAGCCTCTAGAATGCTAAGATTTAAGGTGTGAGTCAAGAAATCTAGTTAATTTTATACTTGTATAGTACTATTTCAATTGCTTATTTTGGTTTTGTAATATAGTTTTGAAATCAAGAATCTAGGGGCTGCAGTGATGACTCAGAAGTTAAGAGCACTTTGATGCTTTTACAAGGGACATGGATTTGATGCCAGCACCCACATGGTAGCTCACAACAATTAGTAACACTAATTCCAGTGGACCTGGTTTTCTGACCTCTGCCAGTACTGCATGCACACACACATACATTCACATAATTAAAATATTAATAATTAAATATTAAAAGTAAATCCTTAGGGCGGGTTTCTCATTTATGTGAGGGATTAGATGGGGATTTTGAGTGAAATTGCACTAAATATGAAAGCAGTTTCTTATAAAATGATCATTGGCACAATTAGGTATCCAATACCAAATGATCAGACATGAAAATATATATATATATATATATATATATATAAGTAACATACAGACTGAGAACTTTTATGCATGTATGTAGGAATGTGTATATATATATGTATATATGTTCCTATATCTATCTCTCTCTAAATATATATACACATGTAAACATCTAGCAATAGTTAATAAAAATGGAGGCTATGAATTTGGAAGAGAGCAAGGAGGGGTAAAAAGATTTGTAGAGAGACAAGAGAAGGATGAAATGGTGTAATTATATTATAATCTCAAAAAATAAAATTATTTAAAAAAGTTAAATCATAAAAAGGAACCACAATATTATCCAGACATACCACTGTTTGGTGTCTACCTACTCAACAGAGTAGAAGTCAGCATATCACACAGATAAAGTCACATCCATGTTTATTGTAATCCTCTTCACAGTAGCAAATTATGGTATCAACTGATATATACACAAATACATGAATAGATAAAGAATTTGTGTTATGGAAACATCATAGAGTTATAAGCCTAAAATGAAACACAGAACTTCATCACATTCAGAGAAGTAGAAAAACTGAAGATGAGTATGCCAAGCAAAAATAAGATAAACTAAAAAAAAACAAGTGTCACATATTTCCTGTCATGTGTGATTTGTGTGTGATGTGTGTGTGTGTTTGTGTAACTTCACTCCCTCTCAAATTAATAGTGCCTTACTATTTAATAAATATTGCTACATATATATGGACACAAACGTATAAACACAACCTACTGAAATCACTTTAATATTGTTTATACCATATGTATGTGTTTTTAAGGCCAACAACTTGAGATTGGATAAGCAATTAAGGCCCTCATTTCTGAATAAGACTGATTCTTCCTCTCTGAGCAGCTATTAATCGCCTATAGTTCCTCTTGATGTGAAGCCTTGAGAGGTTTCCTTCAACCACACTGACATCAATTGGCCTCTCTTTTCAAATCTTATTTAGGAACAAAAACATTGATGTTATTTCCTTGGTGTAGATTGTCTGCCTTTTCTGGGAGATGCTATCTCATAGGAGACATTCTAGACCCCCTAGCTCTAATCATCCTTCTGTCCCTTTTTCAGTGATGGTACCTGAGCCACATGTGCAGGACTTGTGCTGCTGGGAATTTTAACCAGGAATTTGTGTTAACATTTGCCAAATGTGCCAAATGTTTGTTCTGCATTTATTTTGATGAACATATCGTGGTTTTTATTTTAGTTTTGTTAGTATACTCTATCACATTTGTTGATTTGTGTCTGTTAAAACATTCTCATATCCAGGAAGGAACTCTATTTGGTTGTGATGTATGAATTTTTAAATGTGCTGTTGAAATCAATTTGCTGGATTTTTACATTTGTGATTTTCATGGATATGGATCTGCAGTTTTATTTTCTTTTTCAGTATTTCCCTGTCTTTGGTATTTGGTAATACAAACCTGATAGAATGGGTCTTGAAATGAGACCTTATATTCTATTCTATTAGGAGTTCAATCATTTAAAATGAATTGGTTTTGAAAGTTTTGTTATAAAACCAACTTGCTTTGTATCTTTCTATTTTGTGATATTTTATTAGTTATCAAATCTCTTAATTTATTGTTTTTTTATTACTTTTCGATTCAAGCTTGGTAGGTTGAATGTTTTCAAAAATTAAAACAAAAGTACAAGTTATCACATTATTGACATGTATATATATTTATATTTCACTAATCTATTCTTCATTTGTGGCTTTTTTGTTAATTACCATATATATGCATATTTGTATTTTACATGTGTATGGTAGAACATATTCCATGATGTGTATTTCAGAAGGTATCTGGTGGAGTCGATTCTCTCCTTCTACCATTTGGACTCCAGGATTTAATTCAGATATGAGGCATGACACTCAAGAGTCAATAGTGAACCACATGTCTGGGCCCTATCCTATTCTTCTCACTTTTGAAGCACACATTAAAACACATTAAAATTTCTCCTCTTTTATTTCTCATTTTATTTGATTCTTCTCTGTTTTGTCATTAAGTAGTCTCAAGAGCCATGATCAGTTTGGGGTTGCCATTTTTCTTTAGAGTTTAAGAAACAAACTTTTAGTTTTATTGACCTTTTTCTAATTATCTTTGTGTCCTTTAATTATTTTATTCATTCTCCAAATAGTGCACTTAATATGATTTTTAATAGTTTTATTAAGATGTATAGTCTGCTTGTTTGTGTTTTCTTTTTTATTATTTTTTCTTTTTTCTTATTTTTTATTTTATCTATATTTGCTGAAAAAATATATTCTTCTCTCATACAATATATACAAACAACAGTTTCCCCTCACTCCACTCCTTCAAGTTTCTTCCCCCTACCCTTCTCTCCCAGATCCACTCTTTCTCTGTTTCCATTCAGAAAAAAAGCAGGCCTCCAACAGAAAACAAACAAACATAGAAAAACAAGATACAATAAGACAAGGCAAAAGTCTTCATATCAAGGCTGGATGATGAAATCCAACAGAAGAAAAAATGTCCCAAGAGCATGCAGAATGTTCAGAGATCCATCAGCTCCGACTCTTGGCAGTCATAAACTATACACAAGCTAACAGCCATAACATATACACGGAGGACCTTGTGCAGACCCATGCAGGCCTCATGCTTGCAGCTTCAGTCTCTGTGAGCCCATGTCAGCCTTACTTAGTTGATTCTGTGGGCCATGTTCTTCATCCCCTCTGATGCCTACAGTCTTTCCTTTCCCTCTTCTGCTGGGTTCCCTGAGCTCCACGGGGAAGGACTAAATGGACATCTCTAATGTCTCTCTCTTTCTGGCTAATTTTTGGCTGTGGGTCTCTTCATCTGCTCCTATAAGCTGCCAGAGGATGTCTCTCTGATGATGACTGAACAAGGCATCAGTCTATGAGTATAGTTTAGCACAATATCGTCAGGAATCATTTCACTGGTTTTCTTTTAATTTAGCCTGTCATGTGTGGTCCTATCCTAAGTCTCTAGGCTTACGGAGTCTCCATTTTCTGGCCATACAGGCAGTGTAGGGCATGGGCTCCCTCTTGTAGTTTGGTCCTCAAGTTAAACCAGCCACTGGCTAGCCGCTCCCACACATTCTGGGCCACCATTGCAGCAGCACATCTTGTAGGCCGGACAGATTGAAGCTCAAGGATTTCTGGAGGGATTGGTATCTGGATTTTCCTTTCCATAGCCTGCAAAGTACCTTCCTATGCCAAAGAGACTGGAACATAGGGATGAAGGATCCATGAAAACACCAGCTCCACTTAAGTTCAATTGGTTGTGTGGGTCCCCGCTCTCAGATTTCAGAGAGTGACCTTCTGTCCTAGCATCAGCCTGGGTTGTTTATGGATCTCCACAGCACCAGTCAACAACTCAAATGAATGCAACACTGTCCGACCACAAGAAGTCTTGCTTGGCTTCCTATGGATGGCCAGTTGATACTCCATATCCTCCATTATTTGGAGTCCTCACTATGATCACCCTCATAGGTTGCAGGAAGTTTTCACTGTAGTAGGTTTCTATACCTCCACAAGTATCCTCCCCAATTCCAGCTGTCTCACCCTGAACTCTCCTTCACCATCTCTTTCTACTCCACTTGATCCTTCCTACTCCTATCCCCACCTACCCCCAGTCCACCCACCAAGTCTCTTCTACTTACCCTTCCCAAGGAGATCCATGTGTAACTTCTTAGGGCCTTCCTCTTTCCCTAAGCTCTTTTGCACTATAGACTGTAGCTTGATTATCATTTAATTAACATCTCATATCCATTTATGAATGAATTAAGGTAGACATTTGTTATTATAATTTCCCATTTGGGTACTGTTTTCTCTCTCTCTCTCTTTCTTTCTTCTCTGAATCCCATGGAATTTATTATGCTGTGCTTTTATTTTTCTTTATCTTGCAATTTTAAATTTCCTTTAGGTTTCATATTTGACTCTATAGTTGTTCAATAATGTGCTGTTTAGTTTTGTTTTGTTTTCCATTTTTTATAATTATTATTAAAAAATATCCACCTCCTCCCCTCCTCCCAATTCCCTCCACATCCTCCCATCCCCCCTCCTCCTCCCTTTCTAGTCCAAAGGACAGTCAGGGTTCCCGGCCCTGTGAGAAGTCCAAGGTCCTCCCCCCTCCATCGAGGTCTAGGAAGGTGAG
>LOJH01028495.1:0-18531 GCA_001685095.1 Ellobius talpinus | reverse complement strand
CCTGGAACTCACTCTGTAGACCAGGCTGGCCTCAAACTCACAGAAATTCACCTGCCTCTGCTTCCCATGGGCCAGTCTCCCTTTCCTTTTCCTTTTTGAGATAGTATAGCCTAGGGTGACCTTGAGCTTCTAAGCCTTCGTCCTGTGAATGCTGGGATTGCAGGCTTGTGTCAGAAAGCCTGGCTCCTTGTTAGCTCGATAAACCTCCTGTGAGTGGATGAGCAGCACCGTCAGGACCACAAGTCTCTGTGGAAGTTAATTTGTTAGGGGAATTCAATCACACTGTGAACCCCAATTTAATTACCCATTTGCATTTGCGGTAATTAAATAAAATTAACCTTGGGTCAGGAGGCTCAGCAACTAGTTGACAGAAAATTATCAGAGAGTTTCAGAGGCCATCCAGGAGAGATAGAGAGATACACCAGGAGTAGGGAGGATTAGGAGTGGTGCAGCTTTTTTTGTGGCAGAGCAGAAGGATGTGCTCTTTTGGAAAGATGCCAGCAAGGAGAGAAGGTTAGCCAGTTGCTACTCAACCTCTCTGAGCTAGCAGGTTTTCACCCCAGCCTTTGAATCTCGAGTCTTATTTACAAATAGAGAGATAGAAGTTTAGTTAAAGCTACCTTTAGTGGCAGTGGCAGAGTTGCAATTTCTGGCTGAAATGGCAGTAGATTAAGGCGCAGCCACTTGCCAAGTTAAAACACCATTGATTCTGTGTCTCTTTAGGTCTGGTCACACCAAGAGTAAGCTATGAGGAAGCCGCTGACCTGGACAAACACATCTCCAGTCCAGGTACATAGTGTCACATGTTCATGCCACTTCTACGAAACACAGGTGCTGTTCCTTTTCTGTTTTATTTTTGAGAGAGAGTCTCACTATGTGGCCCTGGCTGCCCTGGAACTCACTCTGTAGACCAGGCTGGCCTAGACCTCACAGGGATCCACCTGCCTCTGCCTTCTGGGTGTTGGGATTAGCGACACTTTATCTGGGTTGTTGTTTTTGTTTTTGTTTTTGTTTTCAAGATAGGATTTCTCTGTGTAGCCCTTGCTGTCCTGGAACTCACTCTAGACCAGATTCTCCTTGAACTCAGGGATCTGCCTGCCTCTGCCTCCTGAGTGCTGGGATTCAAGTTATATGCCACCACTGCCCAGCATTTTAAAACAAATTTTTAAAGATTGATTTTTATCTGTGTGTCTCTGTGGTGTATGCTAAGGCCAGAAGAGGGTGTCAGATCTCCTGGAGCCTTACTTACGGTTGATTGACGTGAGTGCTAGGAGGCAAACTCTGGTCCTCTGCGAGAGCAGCATTCACTCTTAACAACTGAGCTACCTCCGCCCCTTACAATTGAAAATTATGTGTTACGTTTTGGGGGGGGCTGGGGTTGAGCCCTGTCATTTGTGTTTCTGAGACAGCGCCTCACCATGTATCACAGCAATCAGCTTAGCCTCCTGATTGCTGCTGAGTGGCTTTCTGTGTTATATCCTCCTGGTGTGGCACATCACCAGTGTACAATGTATTTTCATTATGAGTTGAAGGAGGAGGGGCTGTGGAGGTGGCTCAAAGCAGTCCCTGACATGCAGGTGGGTGGACCTTCGTGTGGTCCCCGCCATGTGTATGAGGCTGGGCCAAATGACATGCACGGCAACCTCAGCTCTAGGGAAGTGGAGACAGCATCCCTAGATCTCAGCAGCCAGCTGGGTTAGCTTCAGTGAGAGACCCTGCCTCANAAAAAAAAAACAGGTCAGACGGACGTGGTGGTGCACACCTTTAACCCCAGAATTTGGCAGACTGAGGCATGTAGATCACTATGCATTCAAAGCCAGCCTGGTCTGCATAGCAAGTTACAGGACAGCAATTATATAAATATATATATAATCTAATATATATATATATTAGAGACTGTGTCTCAAAACAAAACAAAACACAAAATCAGATGACAGGCCAGAGAGATGGTTCAGTGGGTAAAGGTGTTTGCAGCCAAGCTTGAGGACCTTATTCAGTTCCTGGGACCTATGTGGTGAAAGGCGCCAACCAACTCCTGAAACTTGTCCTTTGACCTCCACTCGGGCACTGTGACAAGCCTGCATGTGTATGTGGGGGGGGACATGCAAGGGTGTGTGCATATGCAGGAATACACACTAATAAATAAAAATGTGAAAAAAGAAAAGATGGAGAATGATTGAGGAAGATACACAGCACTGAACTCTGACCTCTACATGCATCCATGGGCACTGTTCACAGACACACACAGGAATGTTTACACATACGTAAACACACAAAGTAATTAAAAATTTAAAAATGGGGGCTGGAGAGATGACTCAGTGCTTAAGAGCATTTGCTGCCCTTGCAGAGGACCAGGTTCAGTTCCCAGCACCCACATGATGGCCCACATCTGTAACTTCAGTTGCAGGTGATTTGATGCCCTCTTCTGCCCTCCTGGGCACCAGTCACACACCATGGTGCATACACTTACGTGCACATGCAAGCAAGACCCTCATGCACGTGAAATAAAAATAATAAATACATCTTTAGGAAAGAATTGATGGAGGCTCAGCAGAGTTTTGTTGCATGTTCTGCTTGTGTGGCTTCTGTGAACTCTGAGACCTCAGCCACCTCTTCACAGGCCCTGAGGGGATGTGCAGCAGAGCCCTTGCCAGCTCTCAGGTTCTGAGGCCTTTGCTTAAGTCACTCTTCGGTTGTTAATCCTTGCGGACACAGCGTGGTCATTCTTGCCTGCTTTATTTTCTAATCTTCATGTGTGTGTGTGCATCTGTGTCTTTGTGTCTGTGTGTGTGTGCATCTGTTTCTTTGTGTCTGTGTGTGTGTGCATCTGTGTCTTTGTGTCTGTGTGTGTGTGCATTTGTGTCTTTGTGTCTGTGTGTATGTGTGTGCATCTGTGTCTTTGTGTCTGTGTGTGTGTGCATCTGTGTCTTTGTGTCTATGTGTGTGTGTGTGTGTGCATCTGTGTCTTTGTGTCTATGTGTGTGTGTGTGTGTGCACATGTGTATGGAAATCAGGACAAGTTCAGCTGTGGATATTTGTCTCCCCCCTTATTTGAAAGAGGTGTCTTGTTCTTTGATGCCAATGCTGTGCTAGTACCAGAACTGAAGCTGGGCTCTCAGTGGGCTTTCTGTGTGTTCTGGGGATCTGAGCCTTCTCTCCAGCCCCCTTTCTTGCTTTTCCTGGTAGTTAAACTTTGTAGCCAGAGCAGCTGTGTGATGTGGCTGATTCAGCAGCCCTTTGTTTTGAATGAAGGTGTGGCCTGTGTTCCTTTCCAGTGGGTTATGACCTTGTTCCTGGCTGTGTGTTTGAAATTCATACTGTCTAATAGCCTAATAGCTGCTAGACCTCGGGTCTCTGCTTCCGGATGTGTGAGTGTCCCCAAGTGCAGAGCTCATCACCGGGGACACAGGAATCACAGGAAAGGGACAGAATCATTCAGGGAGCCAAGGTGGAATAGAGGATGTGGCTAATTGGCTTGGGACCACAGGAAGCTCCGTGGAGGAAACAGTGGACAGCTTCCTTAGGGAGCTGGAGAGATGGCCGTGGGGGTGCCCACTCAGGCAGAGAGAGCCCCAGGAACACTTCAACTCAGAGAGGGTTTTTCTTTGCAGATACACTTCTAAACAGTGGATCTGCCTCCAGAAATGTGAGCGTTGAAGAACATTACATTTTCAGATGGCAGAATAATTCTGTCAGCGGGCTAGACATCACAGTCATCAGGGCAAAGATCAGTGCCCACCAGAAAGGTAACGCTGATGAGAGGCTGGAAAGCCTTGAGTTGGAAGTGTTTTATTTTCTGATGGTTTCTGTAACTGTGACTCTTCAAGTAGAGCCAGACTTGTTTATCATGTGTATTTATCACTGAATCAAGGAGTCAGTATTTTTTTACCCCAAGACAGAGTTTCTCTGTGTAGCCCTGGGTGTCCTGGAATTAGCTATGTAGACCAGGCTGGCCTTGAACTCACAGAGACCTGCCCACCTCTGCCTCCTGAGTGCTGGGATTAAAAGGGTGTGCCACCACTGCCTGGCAGGCGTCAGGATGTCAGATGTAATTTTTCTCCGGGCGTGGTGGCTCACACCTGTAATGTTCACACCTGAGCTCTAGCTCAGGAGGCTGAGACAGCAAGACAGTGAGTTCAAAGCAGCATAGATACATATAGTGAAACCCTGTCTCAAAGGAACAAAAAAAAAGTGATTTTTAAAGTAAATGGTACCTAGTCTGATGGCTCAGTACTGGCTGCTTTTCCATAGGACCTGGGGTTCAGTTCCCAGCACCCACATGGCAACTCACATATCAGTGCACCCCAGATACTCTACAGACACCTACAGTAGCTTGCACGTCCACACACATGTACGTATAATTAAAAATAAAGTTTCCCTGAGCAGGGGGGGTGCATGCCTTTAATCTCAGCACTTGGAAAGCAGAGGCAGGCAGATCTCTGTGAATTCATGGCCAACTTGGTCTATAAAGTGCGTTCTAGAACAGTAGTACTGTTACACAGAGAAGCCCTGTCCCAATACCCCTCCGAAAAGAATTAAATAAAAAAAAAATAGTATCACTGGGCTGGCAAGATGGCTCTGCTGGGAGGGTGCTTGTGACAGCCTGACAGCCCGAGTTTGTGTCCTCAGAACTGACTCCTGCAAGTTGTCTTCAGACCTCCACGTGTGCCAATGCTTGTGCACCCACACACGTACATGCACACCATTACGCCCAGATCATGGAGTTCCCCCCCCAAGCCAACTAGGAGACCAAACCTGTATGTAAAAACAAAGAGCCTTTATTCTTACACAAGTTTGCACACTCGGATTCTCTGTGTGTTCAACGTATTGGAGTGATTGGAGAGCCCCAAGCTCAGTTGGGGTTGGGGTTTTATAGTAGCAATAGCAAAGGTGGGAGTGAGGGATTTGTAAGGTTCAGGACCCCTGACTGGCTGACATTTGTCTAGGGGTGTCCTGGTGAAAAATGATGGATGTGTGCTGGCAGGTGACACTATCTACAATGGTTGGAATGTTAGAAGTTTCCTTTGGAAATGTCCTGGGTGGTGCTGGCTTATGACTTTTCCTGGAACCTGGTGCTGCCTGCTATGGCAGCTGTGCGGCCTGGGTGCCATGTGTGGCCAGGCTGCCCTGGGCCCCACATGGCCTGGGCCCTATTATGTGTGGCTTGGCTGCCTTGTCCCTGCAATAAATAAAACGTAATTTTTAAAAGATCTATTTATTTATTTGTTTGTTTATTTATTTATTATGCAGTATCTGGCTGCATGTACACCTGCAGGCCAGAAGAGGGCACTATATCTCATCATAGATGTTGTGAGCTACCATGTGGGTGCTGGGAATTGAACTCCGGACCTCTGGAAGAGCAGTCAGTGTGCTTAACCTCTGAGCCATCTTTCCACCCAAAACGTAATTTTAAAAGAAGAGAAAAAATGGTATGGGCTTGGCTAGCGTATGCCTTTAATCCCAGCACTCGGGAGGCAGAGGCTGGCAGGAATCTTCTGTGTAGACCAGGTTGGGTTCAGCCTCCTGAGTGCTAGGATCAAATGTGTGTAATAACACACTTGATTTGTTTCTGTTTTGGGTCTTGGTTTTTGTTTTGTTTTGCTTTTTAAGATGATAGCATGGACTGGCCTCCACCTCAAAGCCATCCTCCTGCCTAAGTCTCCTGAGTGCTGGAATTACAGCGTGTGTTGCCATGCCTGGCACATGGGCATTGCTTTCTTTTCCCAGTGAAATGGTGCACATTATGTCTCCAGTTTCTTTCATCTCTAGGAACAATGGCCCAAAGATTTACAGTGAAGTTTTTAAGCCATGACAGTGGTGATGAGAAGGAATCTTCTGGAAACCCAGGTAGGATGACCAATGTGCTGGTCTGCACAGGCCCTAGGGCTCTCCTGGGCTGTGGCATGGTTATCAGGAGCTATCCTAAGTTGTGTTCATCTCCGTGGCCGGTTTATCCTGTGACAGTCCATTTTCTCCGACAGCAGCTCAATATTGTAATATACAATGTTGCTTTAAATGCAAATTTTATTCTCTTTAGCCTCTGGTGTTTTATTTTTGTATTTTGTGGGGTTCTTTGTTTTCCTGTTTTTTGTTTATTTTTTTTCTATAGGACTTCTCAATGTAGCCCTGGCTGTCCTGGAATTCTCTCTGTGAACTCAGAGATTAGCCTGCATCTGTCTCCCAGTGCTGGGATTAAAGGCATGCACCACCACCACTTGCTAGTGTGTGTGTGTGTGTGTGTGTGTGTGTGTGTGTGTGTGTTTAATGATTTATTTTTATTTCATGTACATTGGTGTTTTGCCTGCATGTATGTCTGTTGGATCCCCTGGAACTGGAGTTACAGACAGTTGTGAGCTGCCATGTGGGTGCTGAGAATTGAACCTGGGTCCTCTGGAAGAGTAGGCAGTACTCTGAACCACTGAGCCATCTCTCCAGTCCCTTTTTTAAAAATTATTTTTACTTTTGTTTGTGTTCACTCACACGTGCCTCTTGTGTGCAGGCACCCATGGAGGTCAGACTCCCTGGATCCGGAGTTTCATTCAGTTGTGAGTTGCCCAGCATATGTGTTGGGACCTAACCTGGGATCTTCCGAAAGAGCAACAAGTGCTCCCCAGGTCCCAGGAGGGTTTTTTTTGGTATTTGTGTGTAGCCAAGGCAGACCTTGAACTCTGGATCTAATGTCCTCCCTCAACCTTCCAGGTAGCTAGGATTATAGGCACTGTACCATCACCTGGTATCTTTTAAAAGGTGTTTATTGTGTATACAGTGTTGTGCCTGCCCACCCGAAGAGGGCACCAGATCACATGACAGATGGTTGTGAGCCACCATGTGGTTGCTGGGAACTGAACTCAGGACCTTTGGAAAAGCAGCCAGTGCTCTTAACCTCTGAACCATCTCTCCAGCCCACCTTTGTCCTTTTGAAAGAAAACTGATACTTGGTGGGCCACTGTCCTCTGAGTATGGCAGCCATTGCCACCTTAGTCAGAGCAGTTGTGACTTCCACCCCTATGCGCCAGTATCTCCCACTGTATATCTACAGGAGACCCCGGTGAGGTCAGGCCTACTTCCCTCCCAGCTGCTTGGGAGATACTGGTGCATAGGGGGTGAAAGGCTAACTGAGGGGTGCTCCATCCATGCAGTAGGACATTACCACCCATGCTGGTGGGGTTCTCAGCGCTGTTGCTGTCTTAAGGCCACCACACTCCTGTGAGTTAGCGCACCAAAGCTGTGGGCTCATGCCCTTCAATCCCAGTTCATTCACATGTAGTGAGGGCAAACCCTACACCGGCTTGCTGTGCACCCACTCATTTCCTGCTCTTTTGGCCTCCTTGGTGCATGGTTTGCCCTTTGGAGCCGCTCAGCACCTGTGATGTGGTAACCTATGTAGAGCTGGTAATATTTTAGATATGCTGGGGTAAGTAAAGTACATCAGGACATCAGGGAGGCTGGTGTTCAGGAGTGGTAGGACGTAAGGTCAGGTAGATGTGGGCTGTGACCTTGATGGGGCCCTGATTTCTAGAACGGGCACTAAATCACGTGGGGATGGAGAGGGAAGTTGGCCATTGCTGTGGGGGTTGTCCTGGGGAATGTTGGTGCTGCAAATGTTGGCTAGGAATGTGGCATAGCCTTCAATTTCAGAGCTTCCTCCCTCCATATCTTGAGAACGGGGGTGCACATGGGTGCCGTCAGGCCTGACTAAAAATGAATAAGTCAAAAAAATCGAAACAGGAAGTAGAAATCACCATCTTCTTGCCTCAGCCTTTCAAGTGTTGGGGTCACCTGCTGCTGTGTGGGCACAGGGGTGGTGTTTACAAAGCTCCGCCTCCACCTGCAAGGCTTCCCTCTCCTGCTGTCTGATGTAAGAGAAGATGCCAGCTCTCCCTGCTTTGTTTGCTCTGTCTAGGTTACCAGCTTGGCAAGCCGGTCCGAGCCCTGCATACTGATGGGATGAATGTCACTGCTTTGCACCTCTGGCAGCCAGGTGATGTGCTTTGCCATGGCGATTTGCCCCTGGCAAACTAGAGTTAGAAAATCTGCTGCCCTTTTGGCTTGTGGTGTGGGGGAGGGGCTGCTTTTTGTGTCTCTGTGGCTTCCCGCCCCCCCCACCAAGGTTGTCTAGCATGTTGAACCTAAGTGCTGGGTATTCGAAGAGTGGTTCAGGCGTGACTGGGCTCTCTGTGGCCAGCATGCTGCTCCTCCGAGAGAGAATAGGTCCCTCTGAACGGTGGGCACCCAGTTGTGTAGTAGGAGTTGCCCACATGTGTCAGAAGCAGCCATGTCCCGCTACCAAGGACTTCCAAGAACCTGGTCCAGAAATTCTCACACAGAATAGTGTCTTTGTTTGGCTTTGAAAGGATCAGAAGGATTAGAATAGCGGTTCTCAACCTTCCTAATACTGTGACCCTTTAATACAGTTCTTCATGTCATGGTGACCCCCAAGCACAAAATTATTTTCTTTGCTATTTTAGAGCTATAATTTTGCTTCTGTTATGAATCGTAAAGTAAACATCTGATATGAGACCCCCAAAGGGCTTATGACCCACAGGTTGAAAACGACCAGATTAGAATAACAAAATGACCCAGTTTGCAGAAATGGAAACATTTTGTTTTACTTTCCATTACTGGTTTTGTATTGTTTAGCCAGCTGTGCTGGACATTCCTGCTATCCCATCACTTAAGATGTGGAGGCAGGAGGACCAGGAGGTCAAGGTCATTCTCAGCTACGTAATCAACCCAAGGCCAGACTGGGCTATATGAGACCCTGTCTCAAAAAAGTTGAAAATTAACACTTTTTGTTTGTTTGATTGAAAAGGGTCATTTTATGTTGCTCAGGCTGGCCTTGAACCGCCATGCTTCTGCCTCCACCTCCTGAGTACCGCTGAGAGAGCTTTCAGGAAACACTTGGAAGTAAATCTTTGTCTTTAGTAGAACAGTGAGAGCTCATCTTTCTGTTGCAGCTGGAAGGGGCTTGTGCACATCAGCCACTCTCAGACCCATTTTATTTGGAGAGAATGTACTTGCTGGCTGCCTTTTGGAGGTTGGGATTAATGAGAACTGTACGCAGCTCCGGTGAGTCTCATGTTGATTGGTTTATGTGAAGTGAGGTCTCATAACCAAGGATGGCCTTGAACTCTTGATCCTACTGTCTCCATCTCCCCAGGACTGGCTCAGCGAGTTTCATTAATGAATTTTCCTGCATTTTGAGTGGTTTCCTTAAAATTAATTTATCATGTGAATGTTAAAGACAGAAGTGCGCGCACACGCGTGCACACACACACACACACACACACACACACACAGAGAACTTGCGCATCAACACAGGCAAACAGACCTGGGGATGAGAACCATTCATGCTTAAACAAGGCTTCTGGTGTGGGAGCCTTCTTGGAAAACTGGATAAAGGACCAGAGCCATCTGTAGTTTTAACTGTACCATTAGCGTTTGGAAAATGTTTATGCACATGTGTGTATTTAACATTTGTTCATGAAATTATTGTGTGTGTGAGATGGGTATGAGTACAGGTGCATGCATGTGTATGTGTTGTGTGTGTGCGTAGGTTGGGGAGCACCTTTCTCCAGCACAGATTCTAGGTGTGGAACACAGGTCATCGGTGTTGGTGGCACTTGCTCTTACCCCTGAGCCATCTTGCTAACCCTGACTCTTTTTCATGGCAGTAAAATTCCTATGATGTAATTAACCTTCGCGAAGTACCTGATTGAGCCAGGCACAGTTGCTCAGCCATCGTTGCTCTCGAGAGGCTGAGGCAGGGTTGTTGTTAGGGGTATCTTGAGCTGCATATAACACCGGGTCTCAACATAGAATCAAACAAAGAGGGTCTGTCACAATGGTTTAGCAGGTAAAGGCATTTGCTGCTAAGGGACCTGAATTCAAGACCAGGACCTGTGGTGGAAGAAAACTGACTCCCTTAAGTTGTCTGACCCCCCAAATATGCCACGGCACATGCATGCACATGTACACAAATGTTTAAAAAACTAAAATCAAGCAAAAAAGTTGAGTATCCACAGGCCTTTCATGGTCACATGAAAGGGTCTATCTCGTTCTAAAATATTTTCATCACCAAAAATGGAAATATGTCTGTATAAATAGTTACCCCCTCCCAGGTCTTCTCCCCAAAGCCTCAGGTACCACGCACCCTGCTTTCTGCCCCTGTGGCTTTGCCTGTTGGGTGTTCAAATGTAATCACACCCACTCTGCTGTTCTTCCATGTCGCAGCATGTACTGGAACTCCCTCCGTTCCTATGGTGACCCGTAGACTGACTGTCTGTGTGTCTGTACACACCACACCTTGTTCCCCCCGAGTTCTTGGACATCTGTGTCTTCCGCTGTTTGGCTGCATTCATGGCTGTGAACAGGCCTGTATTAGTTTGGCTTTGAATTGCTTACTGCTTTGTTTGTTTCTTTGTTTGTTTGTGTTTGTTTCTCAAGACAAAGTTTCTTTATGTAGCTCTGGCTATCCAGGCTGGCCTCGAACTCACAAAGATATGCCTGTTGCTGCTTCCCAAATGCTGGGTCAAAGGTGTGCACCACCACCACCACCTGGTAGGCACTTCTTGTTCCTTTGGTCTGTGCCTGGGAATCAAAGTGCCAGGTCATCTGGTAATGCCCTGTCTGTCTGCAGAACCTGTTTTTTCTACAGTGGTGGCGTCTTTTGCCACTCACACAGCAGAGTGGGACAGCCCCAGTGTCCCCACATCTTCCCAGCACTCGCTTTTCCTTGTTTCTGATTACATTTTTGCTGTTTTACGTTTATCTTTGTTTTGTTTGGGTGAGTTCAAGGATGGGCGAGCACACATATGCTTCCCGTGTGGAGGTCAGAGGACAACTCTTGGGGCCCAGTGCTCTCTCTGGCCACGCTGTAGGGTCTAAGAATCCAACTCAGGTCTTTAGGCCTGCATACACACTCCTCCACCCACTGAGCCACCTCACTGGCCCCTCCCCTCCCAGCACAGTCTCCACTTTAAGATTTATTTGTTTTTATGGTTTGAAAGTTTGTATGGTTTGTATGTCTATGCACCATGTGCAGGCAGTGCCTGCAGTGACCAGAAGAGGCTGCCAGATGCCCTAGAACTGGAGGCACTGATGGTTGTGAGCCACCAAGTAGGTGCTGAGAATTGAACCTGGGGCTTCTAGAAGATCAGCAAGTATTCTTTCTTTGTTTCTTTCCCTTCCTTCCTTCCTTCCTTCCTTTTTTTTGAGATTGGGTTCTCTGTGTAGCCCTGACCATCCTAGAACTTGATCTGTAGACCAGGCTGACCTCAAACTCAGGGATACACCTGCCTCTGCCTCCTGAGTGCTGCTGAGAGTAAAAGCATGTGCCACCACTGTCCAGTTTGAGCAGCAAATGTTCTTAATTGCTGAGCCATCTCTCCAGTTTACACCCACACCTGTATATACCCTGCATATACCCCGTTTTTACTTATTATTGTTGTTGTTATTGTTGTTATTATTGGTTTTTCAATACAGGTTTCTCTGTAGCTTTGGAGCCTGTCCTAGAACTTGCTCTGTAGACCAGGCTGGCCTTGAACTCACAGAGATCTACTTGCCTCTGCCTCCTGAGTGCTGGGATTAAAGTCATGCGCCACCACTGCCTGGCTGCACTCTGTTTTTAATGTCAGTCCCTCCAGCAGATTTTCATCTGGGCTCCCAGCAAAGACTAAGTTCCAGTCTTGGGAAAGGACTTGGAGACAAGCCCCGCTAGTCACCGGCTGAGAAGTGTTGTCTTCTTCTCATGCAGGGAGAACGTCCTCCAGAGGCTGGATTTGCTGATACAAGCAACTCACGTCGCGAGGAGAGGCAACTCGGATTACAGCGATCTGAGTGATGGCTGGCTGGAGATCATACGTGAGTTTTAGTGGCCACGCACTTATGGCTATTGAGCCTGTGGTTGCCAGCCATGGCCCAAGACGTATTTGGCTAGGGCTCTCTGCTGCAGGCAGGAAGCTTTTCACAGCTCTCTCATGGCTTTGCTTCACCCAGGCAGCCCCTGCGAACTTCCTCTTGCTGAGAGTCTGGGCTTGAAGATCTTTAGGGCACGTCAGTTTGCACTGCTGTTTTGAGCTCCCAAGAATATTGGCATTGAGAGTTAACTTGGTAGTGTATAGAAGTCACTTTGTTACAGAGTTTGAAAATGTGGTGCTGAGTGAAGGAAGCCCAGACACAGACATCCCAGACCTCCAGATCCGTCTGTGTGCAATACCCAGATGTGTAAAAACCCATTTGTGGGTGCTAGGAAACGGCGAGGTACTGCTGTGATCTGGAGAGTTCTGTGCAGGGTGATCTGAAAGGGAACCGGGCTGAGATGTATGCAGGACCGTGGGTCTGAGCCCCAGCACCCACTTCCTCCCAGATCCAAAACCAGTCCGAAAAATTATTTACCTCTGAGCTGTTCACTTTGAAGGGAACTGGCAGGGATTGGCGTGTGGCTCTAAGGACGGGTGCTGGTCTAGCTTGCTCCTGTCTCTGAGCTTGGTGGTGTTATTACAGTGCCTCCAGCCAGGAAATTGCTTATTTATCTAACCCACAGGAACCAAAGATGCTAGGATGAGTTCTAAATATCCTTTTTATATGACTTCTGAGAGGGTGGTGACTGTTTAGGATAATTTTGTGACTTTACTGTGGTCCCTCGTTGTCCCTCTCAGAATATTCTGTGGCTTTCAGAGACAAGCTTAGACTCCGAATCTCTCTCTCTCTCTGGTTTTTCAAGACAGGGTTTCTATATAACAGTCCTGGCTGTCCTGGAACTAGCTCTGTAGACCAGGCTGGCCTTGAACTTAGAGATCCACCTGTCTCTGCTTCCTGAATGCTGGGATTAAAGACTTGCACCATCATTGCCCGGCCTTTTTCTCTTTTTTAAGAAGATATTTTATTCATGTGACTATGTGTCTCTGTGGAAATTTATGCCATATGAGTTCTTGTGTCCTTGGAGGCAAGAGAGGGCATCAGATCCCCTGGAGTTGAAGTTATAGGTGGTTGTGAGCTGGGAACTGACCCTGTGTCCTCCACAAGAGCAGCCAGTGCTCCTAAATGCTGAGACATCTTTGCAGCTCTGGACACTGAATCTTTATGTTTAGTTTTATTTTGTGGGCTGGGACCTCATTCATCACGCAGGGAAGCATTTAGATGCCACCCAGGTGAGTGGTGGACACGAGGTCACATAGTTATGGGGTGACAACATTAGAGCTTGCTAGAGGACTGGGAGCCAGACCATGTCACCTTCCATTCCTTAGTGTGTCATATGTGACACTATAGGACAGCTGCTTTGAACAGGTGTCTTGACATTCCTGCAGGTGTTGACGCCCCTGAGACAGGTGCTGACCTGCCCCTGAGCAGCGCAAATGGCATCTGCCCAGAAGTTCCTGCCCAGCTCACCATCTGCATCCTCATTGCCGAAGCTGGTTCTGTGGAAGGGGTGGCTCAGCATGAGATCCTCGGCATGGAGACGAGGTGTGTGTGGTCTCCTCCCGAGAGCTGCCAAAGTCAAGAGCAGGACAAAGACTAGGAATGCTAGGCGGGAATCTGAACACTTGCAAATGGGGATTGTTAGGGATCTGACTGTGTGAGTGGAAGGCGCCAATACTGTGTTTGAGACTGAACCTGCTCTCAGGATTGTTTGGAAGGCTCTGAGAGCTGCTGCAGAGTCCAGAGGGCTAGGGCTAGCAAGGGGCTGTGCAGTGCTGCGTGTACAACTCTGTGAGCCTGGGTGGCACGCTGGCAGCAGAATGTGGCCACTGGTTAGAGGCTTTGCCATGTGCGGCTTTAGACAGTTTGATATGCAGTTGCCTCATCTGAGAAATGATGACAGCCGAGTGTTGAGTTTCTCCCTCAGGTGACAGGTTCCACCTAACAGAAAGTGATGCATGCTGCTCAATTGGGAAGAGTCCCCATGCTGCAAGCTCAGAGAGGGTCTCTTCCCTTTTACCTCCAGCTCCCCTTGCCCTGGGACTGCCTTCACTCGCAGGGACGTCGTCCTCAGTCCTTCAGGGTCAGCACCAGCTCAGCCTTGCCTGGGCTTACTAAAGAGAGGCCACCTTGTCAAGAGACACCTGGGCAGACTTACATTTGTCCAGCTGGGTCATGTGTTCCTATCGGAGCCATTTGCCATGGCCATGACTATCAATAGCCCTGGAAGGCAGGCTCTGGATTCAGGCTGCTGTCTTTTGATCTACTGAACAGAGAGTGGGGAGTGATGTGTCCTCCACCCCTAAGGGAAGTTGGGGAGCAGTTACCAGAACAGGAGAAGGAATGCCTAGTCCCCATCAGAGCTACTTCAGAGTGTTGGGGTGAAGCCAGTGGGCTCTCTTCTAGGCAAGGCTTCACCAGTAAGCTTCACCAATCCCACAGTACTGTTTTGAGGATTCTTTGCCATAATATGTAAAAAGCACCTTAGTTCTGTGCTGCCATGCCCTCGATAAATGACCAGCTGCCAATAGACTGTTGGAGACAAGCAATCTTTGCTAAGAGAACCTGGTGACAGGTACAGGGATGTGCAGATTCTCTGTGTCTAGTCTTGAGAAACGGATGTGACACTTGGGGTCCTGAGTCAGACTTCTGATGAATGGTGGCCACTCTGCCTTACAGTCTCCCTGTTCTAGGGTCTCCACAGTGACCTGGCAGTACCAGTGTGGGCTCACCTGTGAGGACAAGGCCGCTCTTCTCCCTCTCAGTGCTTCCGTTCAGTTCATTAAAATCCCTACGCAGATGCCCCGCCCTCCAACGAGGTGAGCCAATGGCTGACAGGCTAGCAGGTTCCTTCCTGCCTCTCACTTGTTCTCCCAGAAACCTTCTCATGTGTTTTTGTAGATTCCAGATCAACTTCACAGAGTATGACTGTACCCGGAATGAGCTGTGTTGGCCTCAACTTCTGTACCCTCTGACTCAATATTACCAAGGTAGGGAAGGCAGGTTCCGCTTGTTGTCAGAATGTCATGCCAATTGAAACTGCTAAGTCAATGTGTATATGTTATAGGCAAGACGCACAGACAGACTTAAAAGAAGAAACTGTGCCACTGCTGATGTTTTATCAACTATTAATGCTTATCACTAATAATTACTAAATAATTACCTTCAAAGTCAAGATAGGATACAGCTCAGTTGTTGTGGGGATGGGGTAGAGCCCCTGCAAGTGTCATGGTAGGCAGAGAAATAAACCTCAAAGAGATGAAAATGAAAACTCAGTTCAGCCCAGCTGGATCAAACTCTAGGGTCTGGTCCCAGGGGGTTTATTGCCAGTAAACGCAGTACGATTTGGAGAAAGTTTCCTGTGTAATACAATTTCCAGTTCACAAGGAGGCGTAAGTACACTGCAACTCAACTCAAAGTACATGCCCTTTCTTCCAAGATAGGAAGAGACTGCTACCTATTCTAGCTGAAGGGCCTAGGGAAGGACCTGGTGTGTCTGGGTCATACAGATAGTATATTGTGCTGTTATCTGCCACCGTCCTGGTTGGGGGAGCTTGATATGGTCTGGCCTTACAGATAATATAGATCATAATGTAGACCACCAGGCTGTTAATCATCCCCTTTCCTCTGAGAGGACAATCCTGCATGCTTAACATTCCTGGTTTCCCTGGTGATCTGTGGGTGCAAGGACCTTTGTGATCCCAATAAATTTCTTTTGCTGTCTTCCAGGGGAGCCCCGTTCCCAGTGTGTTGCCAAAGGCCTAATGCTGCTGTCGCTCCTTCTGTTGGCCACACTCGTCAGCCATCCTTGGATGAGACTGTGCAGAGGCTGGTGCTCAGCTCCCATCTCCCACTGAGTTTGCTCGAAGACTCAGAGCCCGCACTCAGTGGCTCCCTGTAGGCCTGTGTGCCTCTCTGAAACCGTTTGCTTGAGATAGGGTCTCACTATGTAGCCCTGGCTGGCCTCTAAGTACACTGGGATCTTCCTGCCTCTGCCTCCAGAGTGCCAGGACTGAAGGTGTGCACCACCATGCCTAGCCTCCCTGAAACATTTAATAAACAAAATGTCTATTTTTATAGAAATTCTTGGTGTTAAGTGAATTTAAATCAATTATCCAGATATTCGGAGTTGCACAGAGTGATCCTTCTTGCTGCCAACTGGCTTCAGGAGGGTTGCTAATGTCCCTGAATGTCAGAGACCTAAGCCTAGCATGAATTCCTAATCACAGGAGTTTTGGTTTTGACCATACTTAATACAAGCATATAAGAATTAAGAAAGGATTGATTGATTACTGTCTCATATTCCAAAGAAAGGGTTAGAAAATGCTTAAAAGGCTTTTAAAATTAAATTATATTATGATGATGATGATGATGCAAGACTGTGTTTGAGTGAGCGTATGTGCGGGTACATGGGAGACAACCATTGGGAATCAGTTTTCTCCTTCTGCCATTTGGATCCAGGTTGGAAGATAGGTGGCATTGTATAGGTATTGCCTCTACCCATGAGCCATCTCAGCATTGCTATAGTCTTAAAGTGCTGTATTATTCATTGTCTAGAACCAGGCCAGCCTAGAACACAGAGATGCGCTTGCCTCTGCTGCCCGAGTGCTGAGATTAAGGGCACGCACTACAATGTCTCAGCCAGCTTTTTTAAACAGGCCAGGACCATCTATCCAAGGGCAGTACTGCCCATAATGAGCTGGACCCTCCCACATCAATCGGCAATCAAGATAATTCACCATAGACACGCTTACAGGGCAATCAGGTCTGTGTCACCCTTCAGTTGAGATTCCCTCTTCTCAAGTGACATCATGTCATGTTGACAGTAAAAACTGGTATAGGGATATTTGAGCTGAAACCTAAAGGAGTCAGCTTTGATGAGGTCCAGTGGGCCAGTATTTTAAACTGAGGGATTCCAGAGTTCAAGTGTGTGGACCAGGAAAAAGGGAGGATTGTGGCTGAGTGAAAGGATCCAGGACTAGGGTGAGGGGTTCAGATTGTCTTTGGGATACAACGAGAGAAGCCACGTCGTATTGTATGCTATTGCAGAAGTCATATGACCACTGTGTGGAGGCTGGCCATGTGGCTAGTGGAATTGCAGAGGCCACACATTGCACCACATAGGGTGCCATGGATCGTACACGTTCCAGGCTGGCAAATCCACTGTGACAAAGCCAACCAGTGGTGGCTGACTGCAAGCGAGCAGGTGTCCTGGGGGTCAACAGAGAGTTCTCAGATTATGCTATCTCCACTAAGAGTGAAAGGGTGTTTGCTTGGAACAGTAAAGTGGCACACAGTGTGGTTTAGACTCTCCTCCCGTTGGATGGTGGTGGCGCACGCCTTTAATCCCAGTGCTCCAAAGGCAGAGGCAGGCAGATCTCTGTGAGTTTGAGGCCAGCCTGGTCTGCTGTTGGTTTTACTCTAGCCCCATGTTGAAACGCCAAAATGTAGTTGGTTTTTCTACTTTTTAGTCTTTGGGGACCCGCCACCCAGCTCCCAAATAAATCACACACGGAGTTTTCTTCTTAATTGCTTCTGGGCTTTTTCCTTTTCTTCTGTGTATGTTTCACTCTTGCTCCATGACTGGCTGGGTGGCTGCCCCTAGTGTCCGCCACTTCCTCCATTCTCCTGTTCACACCTTCTGCCTGCCAGCCCTGCCTATCCTTTCTCCTGCCTCCCCATTGGCCATTCAGCTCTTTATTAGACCATCAGGTGTTTTTATTTTAATATTTACTTATTTATTTATGTATTTATTTATTATGTATACAATATTCTGTCTGCGTGTATGCCTGCAGGCCAGANCTCAGGACCTTTGGAAGAGCAGGCAATGCTCTTAACCACTGAGCCATCTCTCTAGCCCCCATCAGGTGTTTTAGACAGGCAAAGAATCACAACTTCACAGAGTTAAACAAATGCAGCATAAACAAAAGCAACACAACATTAAACAAATGTTCCACAGCATAAACACAAGTAACACACCTTAAAATAATATTCCCCAACACTAGTCTACAGAGCTATTTCCAGGACAGCCAAGGCTACACAAAGAAACCCTTTTTCGACCTCCCCCCAAAAAAGACACTCCTCCTCACCCCCATTAAAATATATTTATTTATTGGGGCTGGAGAGGTGGCTCAGTGGTTAAGAGCCCATATTCCCTTTTCAGAAGACCTGAGTTTGGTTCCCATACCAGGAGGCTCGCTGCCACTCTCTCTCCTGGGGATCTGAATCCTCTGGCCTCTGCAAGCCATGTGCAAGTGCACACACACTTTCTTTAAAATAATAAAAATCATTTGAAAATGTTTATTTGTATGTGTGCTTGAGTGTATATATGTGCAGAAGCTTATTAGGTCAGAAGAAGGCATTGGATTTCTTGAAACTGGAGTTACAGGTTGTTGTGAGACACTTGATCTGGGTCCCGGTAACCCCAAAACTTACTGCAAGAGTTGTAGGTGCTCTTAACTCCTGAGCTATCTCCAGGTCATAGGACAGCAATAACAACAACAAAACTGCTGAAGTTATTAAGAGTTCTTGTCTAGCATATATGAAATCCTGGGTTCCAACCCCAGCCAACACAGACTCAATGTGACAGTTCTTGCCTGTAATCCCAGCACT
>LOJH01028494.1:0-17720 GCA_001685095.1 Ellobius talpinus | reverse complement strand
CCAGCTGGAGAAGGGAGGGGGCAGTGGGAGAGGAGTGTAAAAGTCAGAGTCTGGGTCATGACTGAAGATACAGACATGAAAGCAGATACTCTATAAAATGGCACCTCAGACCTCCCTTCCCGAGTCTGATCACGTCCCACTGCAGATGCTTTACAGAGGAAGTGCTGAGGAAAAACAGGCAGCTGACAGAGGAGGTTGCTATGCAACAGATGAGGGAAGTCATCCAGCCTGGCAGAATTGATGTTGGCCCTTGGGGACTAAATGCTGCAGTCCTTCCTAGCATTAGCCCTCTTTCATATGCAGGCTCCTTGCAGGAGCTGACGCCAGAATAAATGGGAAACGCGCTCAAAGCTGCCTTGGATTTGGGGAACATATGGGTTTCGTTTGAGTCACTTCGTATCTGGGTGTCATTTTTTTCTGTGTTTGTTCCTTCAGCCATCTTGGAAACACAGCAGGTTCCGTGTCCTTGGACAGGACCCACTTGCTGTGATTCTTACTTTGTGTAGGGAGTAAACCAGGCTCAGAGAAATCCACTAAAGTGACTATGTTCTCAGGGGCTCAGGAAGCCACGGACAGATGGACGAGCCAGTAAAGTCTAAAGCCCAGCCCAGCTTTGGTCTGCAAGAACAGGACAGACACACCTGACCTCTCTGGCTGCTCCAGCAAGCACCAACTCCTGGGGTCTCATTCCTGGGAAGTGCCTGCCACTAGGAGCACAGCGGGAACCTGAAGGGTTCCCACACATACTAGGGACTCTTAGAACACAGGCCTTGTCCACTTGGAATGCATATTGGGAAGAGGAAAGCTTTTCATTCCAACGGAAAATTCAGGAGTGCCTCAGTTCTCAGACCAGCACTAATACTATATAGATTCTGCAGTCGGGAAAATCCAGGCCCCACACGGATGTTTGTTGTTTGGATAAAGTCTCAGAGTTGTATTGCTGGCCTGGAACTCGTGGCTTTCCTCAATCAGTCTCTAGAGTGCTGAAATTAGCAATGTGCACCACCGTGCTGTTCCAAATGTTGCCTTTTCTGTTTGTTACCAGCTCAGTGCCCCGGCTCAGACAGTGGGTTTTTGACTTAGCTACCTGCTGTAAAATGAGGATGTTGCCCCCCCACCCCCGCATCCCTCTCCCAGGGCTGCTGTTCGAGATAAACAAGCTGGGGGGGAACCCATGACCCTTTGCCTTTCTCTCCCTGGTCTGACCCACCCCTCAGGAAACGTTTCCATGGCAAAACTGCAAAAAGGGCAAGAGAAAAAGCTAATTTCCCGAGTCGAGTCAGAGGAAATCTATAGACTGCCGTAGCCGACACTGGCTTCACTGCCTCTTGTAAAGCATCCCCCGCCCCCACCCAAGCCTTTAAGGTTCCTGCGTTGCGAAGTGAACTCAGCGGAGGCCCTAGCTCCTGTCGAAATAAGAGACCCCCCGCAGAGGCCGACCTAGCGAGGGGTGGGCGGTAGTGGCTGACCTGGCTAGAGAGTCTTCGGGGGGGGGGAAAAGGGAGGGACTGAGGAGAGACGCATTGCGGATAAAGGTAGGGGGCTGGTGTGCTGGGCCAGGGGGTGGGACCAAAAGGCGCTGCGCATCTGTTGGAGGGGTGGGTGCGTAAGAAGAAGGGGAGGAACCTCCTCCGTCCACTGTCGACCTGGTTGGCGGTGGGAGAGAGTTCTGGAAAAGAGGCGGGATCTCCTCCAAGTGCACATGCGCGACAAGGGCTCCGGGATGAAGCTTTTGTTGGGAAAGCAAGCGGGACTCTTATTTGGACAGCTCGCTGGTGCGCAGGCGCGGGCCTTCCTGAGGCGGTGGGTGGTATATTAGGCGAAGAGGCGGGGTCGCCCGAGCTGCCGCGCTGGCATTTTCTCCTGGACACGGGGAGAGTGCGGCTGCCGGGAGCCGAGCCCAGCAGTTCTGATCCTCTGAGTCGTCAAGAAGGAAGGCAGCGAGGGGGCTGGAGTTAGGGCCTGAGGCAAGGTGAGATGAACCCCCAGAGCGGGCATCTGCCCCCTGGTGCGGCGCCCCTCCCCCATCCTTTTATCCCAATCCCTTTACCCTGGATTTAGAAACCCCCTCCTGCTAGAGCCCCTATTCATGCCCCCCTCCCCATCCCTTTTTATTTAGAACCCCGTTCTTTCTCTGAATCCTTATCCAATTCCTTCGCGGAATCCTCAGATTTCCCGACCTTGATCCGTTATATGATGTCTCTTGATTCCTAACCGTAATTCAACTTCCCAGAAGCGAATCTTTCCCCTTCCTTCCCCCCGCCCCGCGAAAAATACCGCATTCGGAGCTCTTATCGGATTCCAGAACGCGCCTTTGAAGCGTTTTCGCTGTCAGCGTCTGGAAATTTTAGATTGTCCATCGGGACGGCTGTTTACTTTTCCCGCTCCGGTTAGGCCTGTTTCTCCCCGTACCCCGCACCTCCCCCGCCCCCAGAATCAAACCACGCACGCACACACAATTCGGTCCTGCGTATTTTCCTTCTGTAGTATAATGCCTAGTTCCTCTCCCACACCCCCCTAGGCTCTGCTCTTGCCACCGAGACAAGAGCTATGGCTCAAAAACCGGACGGCGGTGCAGGCCTCCGCGGCTTCCAGGTGAGATTCCCCGTCCCCATTCCGCCATTTTCCCTGCTGACATCGATGACGCCCACCCCCCGGCCCCTTAGGTGGTGCAAATGCCAGGATCTGATTTTGCCCTTCTTCCGGCCTAGACTCCGCTGGCTCTCAAATTTCTAGCGTTTATCGAATGGGGGGAGGGGCGTCCCTTTTCAGCCATCGGTCCCTGCTTAGAGAAAGGGGAGACCCTGTTAGTCAGGGCATTCTGCCCAGAGAATGCGGGTTGGGTAAGGAACCATTTTTTTCCATAACGTGTAGAGACGTCTATCGCCCCATCCCCCAACCTCTCGCCTCCACCCTCCCCTTCTCCACGCAGCGAGACTCCCCCTCCACCCTCTCTGCTTATCCTCCTCCATTCCTTCTCCTCGGGTCTTGAGCTCCCCACCGCAAGCCTAAGCAGTCCGGCTCTAAAGACGCTTGGGGTTCAGTGGTCGCACCAGGCTCCTCACCAGCCCCTGCTACCTCTTACTGCCCTCACCTTGTCCTGCCCCCTCTACCCTTAACCAAGTTTTGTTCCCGCCCCGCCCCCCTTTGACCCTCCTCTGCCCCCAGATCTGTGAACTGTGACTCTTGTCTACAGCTCCCCTGCTGCGTGTGCCCCTCCTTCTGATCTGGCTTAGAAGGCCCAGAGGTTGAAATGTCCCCCTCCTGTATTTGCAGGCTGAGGCCTCTGTCGAAGACAGCGGTGCCTTGCTTGTGCAGACCTTGATGGAAGCCATCCAGATCTCCGAGGCTCCACCCACCAACCAGGCCATGGCAGCTGCCAGTGGGCAGAATGCTAGTCCCCAGAGTTCACAGCCCCCAACTGCCAATGAGGTGGCTGATACTGAGGTTTCAACAGCTGCTGCTAGGCCTAAGACAGGCTTTAAAGCTCAGAATACCACCACCAAGGGTCCAAATGATTTCTCTCAGGCATGTAATGCCAAGGAGATGCCCAAGAACCAGTCTAAGGCGGCCTTTAAGTCACAGAATGGCACCGCTAAAGGCCCAAATGCTGCCTCTGAGTTTTCCCAGGCAGCAAGCACAGGCAAATCAGCAGCTAAAAAGTCTGAAATGGCCTTTAAGGCCCAGAATACCACTACTAAGGCAGGCCCCAGTGCCACATACAGTTTCTCTCAGTCTCCCAGTGCCAATGAGATGGCCAACAACCAGCCTAAGACAGCTACTAAGGCTTGGAATGATACCATTAAGGTCTCTGCAGCTGATGCCCAGATCCAGAATGTAAACCAGGCCAAGATGGCTGACATAGGGACCAGCCCAGGTATCTCTGAAACTGATGGCGCAGCTGCACAGACCTCAGCAGATGGCTCCCAGGCTCAGAATGTGGAGTCCCGGACTATAATTCGGGGCAAGAGGACCCGCAAGGTGAGATCTCTGCTAGCTTCACTCTGCTCTGGGTGCTCGCCTTTCTTTGAAGTACCTTTGCTCCAAACAAAATAAAGGGCATATATACCTGTATTTGGGCTAAGCTGTAGGGGCTGTTGAACGTAAATGCTTATTCCTGACCCCTGACTGGCCACAGATTGATGGTGAGTCTATACAAGGACACAGATCATATGGATCACCATCCCCCCGTGTATAGGTCATTTTACATTTTGACAGTACGCGCCATGGGTGAGGTCTTAAGAGAGGCAGGCTCACACTGAGTTATCATTGGATCTTGAAGAGTCCCGCACTCGCTAGAGGAAATACGGTCATGGAGAAACGAGACTCGAATTCAGGGTGGGAGCAGTGGTCACATAGGAAAGGAGACACTCTGGGCCCCCCTTTATGATTGTCCTTGATCTGGTTTGGAGGTGAAACTACTGCCTGAAAGACAATTGAAAAAGAAGCATAAAATGACCCCTCAGTAGCCATTGGTCGCTTTATGTTTGCTTTAATGTCCTAGGTTAGCTACTGGGAGGACTCAGGATTAATAGCGAAGCTGGAATTCTCTTTTCTCTTTCAATGCAGATTAATAACTTGAATGTGGAGGAGAACAGCAGTGGGGATCAAAGGCGGGCCTCACTGGCTTCAGGAAACTGGAGGTCTGCTCCAGTTCCAGTGACCACTCAGAACCCACCTGGCGCACCCCCGAATGTGCTGTGGCAGACCCCACTGGCTTGGCAGAACCCATCAGGCTGGCAAAACCAGACAGCCAGGCAGACCCCACCAGCACGTCAGAGTCCCCCAGCTAGGCAGACACCATCAGCTTGGCAGAACCCAGTTGCATGGCAGAATCCAGTGATCTGGCCTAACCCAGTGATCTGGCAGAATCCAGTGATCTGGCCAAATCCCATTGTCTGGCCTGGTCCAATTGTCTGGCCAAACCCAATGGCCTGGCAGAATACAGCTGGATGGCAGACCCCACCCAGCTGGCAGGCTCCCCCCAGCTGGCAGGGCCCTCAAGATTGGCAAGGCCCTCCAGATTGGCAGTTACCCCATGACTGGTCACTGCCTCCTGACTGGTCATTTCCCACTGACTGGCCTTTTCCACCTGACTGGATCCCTGCCGACTGGCCAATTCCACCTGACTGGCAGAACTTACGACCCTCACCCAATCTGAGATCCTCCCCCAACTCTCGTGCCTCACAGAACCAGGGTGCACCACAGCCCCGAGATGTGGCCCTTCTTCAGGAAAGAGTAAGCACTGCACCTCTCATCTTTTGCTGTTGTCCTTCTGTTTGTAATCAGCCAAGTTTACTGCGAGCGTAATTTTAATTATTTCTCTCTCCCTAGGCAAATAAGTTGGTCAAGTACCTGATGCTTAAAGACTACACGAAGGTGCCCATCAAGCGCTCAGGTAGATCCTTCCCATCCCTGAGCTCTTTGGGCATCCATCCCTTCCCTTCCATAGCTGACTCAGCTACCCTTACCAGGGCTGGCAAAGGGACGGCTACTCGGTACTCCCACTCAGTCCCAGGGCTTCCCCTTGTCTCCTACAGAAATGCTGAGGGATATCATCCGAGAATACACTGATGTTTATCCAGAAATCATCGAACGCGCCTGCTTTGTCCTGGAGAAGGTAAAAAGCCAAATCTAAGAAGCTGGAATGATAGGGAAAGTCTCAGTTTTATGAGATTCCTACCTGAAAGTTTAGGGCAAGGCTTAACGGGGCTGTGACTGCCTGCCTATGTGAAGATTATGCTAACTGCTGTAATTTCATAATCTGTTTTCTTGCCCCTGTAGAAGTTTGGAATTCAGCTGAAGGAAATTGACAAAGAAGAGCACCTGTACATTCTCATCAGTACTCCTGAGTCCCTGGCTGGCATACTGGGAACGTAAGATGGGAAAGGAGGTGGAATATGGCCTTTCTCGGTGATGCTCTTTTTCCTAAGAGTTTTAGTATTTGTTCACATAGAAGGTCATGGGCAGAGTGGGGGCATAATGATCTGCCCTGAGGAATACTGGAAAAGCTAAATTGGTAAGCTTACTGGGGTTTTCATGCAAATGGCTGCTGGCTATATATATGTATATATATATATTCTTTTTGTCCTCTAGGACCAAAGATACACCCAAGCTTGGCCTCCTCTTGGTGATTCTGGGCATTATCTTCATGAATGGCAACCGTGCCAGTGAGGGTGAGTGGCTGGACTTGCAGCTGGGGATTGCTACAACCTGATTCTCATGCTCACTTTCTGTGCCTTATCTCTCCTCTTGCCTCCTGTTATAGCTGTCCTTTGGGAGGCACTGCGCAAGATGGGACTGCGACCTGGGTATGATTAGGCTCTTTAATCTCCTGTCTGTTTGAATTATCCTTTGGCAGCAGAGGGTGGTTCCAGGATTGCATTACATGATGGTCTTTTGGCAGCGGCAGGGGGAGGTGCGTTGGGAAAGTTTACATTATTTGAATAGATGGGAAAACAATCTTGAATTCTTTCCCTCTTTTCTTCAGGAAAATTCTGATTGTTTCCTTTTTTAACCATCAGGGTCAGACACCCCCTCCTTGGTGATCTGAGAAAACTTCTTACTTACGAGTTCGTGAAGCAAAAGTAAGTGATTGCACTCGGTCTGCATCAGAAAGGGGTTTCTAAGCAGACTGCTTACAGCACACTGTATGTAGGGTCACCGAATGTGTCTTTACACAGAAGGTGGTACTGAAGGTACGCTTTGAGGTAGGATGTTTCTGCAGCATAGTTGTGAGTGCAGCCTGTCTATTCTCAGGAACAGTGGGCCATGTTGGAATCATGGAAGGGCTCTATTGGTGGTTCATTGACAGGATTATAAGAACCTGAAGCAACAACTTTAGCAGAAGGGTTAAAATGAGTGTTTCCTTCCTGTGACCCCATACAAGTGTCCCTTGCAGCTCTGAGTGGTTGCCTGGTATAATATCACTGGCCTAGGAATCCTTAAAGGGTAGATGCCATTACTATGTTTAGAAGTGAGTCTGGAGTAAACGAGTTCTGTTTGAATTAAAGAGTTTCAAAATCCAGAATTCTGAGGTACTTTTCACAGACTGCCCATAATCGCAGACTTTTTTTTCCCACCTCAGATACCTGGACTACAGACGAGTGCCCAACAGCAACCCTCCTGAATATGAGTTCCTCTGGGGCCTCCGATCCTACCATGAGACTAGCAAGATGAAAGTGCTGAGATTCATTGCAGAGGTAATGGAGGAACTGATGATAGGTTAATTGGGTTCAGTCCCCAGAACCCATGTAAAAAAGCCGCATGTGGTAGTTTGCGTTTGCAGTCCAGTCCTGGGGAGATGGGGAGCCTAATTGTTGAGAAACACTGTCTCAAATAAGGTGGATCGTACCTGAGGAACATCACTCAAGGTTGATTTCTGACCTCCATGCATGCACATGTATGTGCACACACATACAGGAACACACATGAGAAGCTGGCTTAGCAATTTAAAATATGTGGTAGTCATTAACTTATAAGACATTCTGCTGCATAATAGATATCTAGAACTTACTCATTGTATCTAACTAAACTTTATGCCCTTTAATGAATATGTCCCTGTTCCTCATCCCACTTGAGCCCCTGACAACAAGCATTCTAATCTACTCCTATGAGTTTAGTCTTAGATTGCCATTTAGATTGCATCTAGTCTCTGTATATTGACTTACTTACTATAATGCCCTTCAGTTTCATCCATATTGTCACAAATAGTAGGATTTTCATTTTTGAAGACTGAATAGTATTCCACTGTGTATAATAATATTTTTCCATCCATCTATTGATGGGCACTACACTGATTTTGTATCTTGGCTACTGTAAAAGGTTTCATTTGGTTTTCTGTTCCTCATCACAGGTTCAGAAGAGAGACCCTCGTGACTGGACTGCACAGTTCATGGAAGCTGCAGATGAAGCCTTGGATGCTCTGGATGCTGCTGCAGCTGAGGCAGAGGCCCGTGCTGAAGCAAGAACCCGCATGGGAATCGGAGATGAGGCTGTGTCTGGGCCCTGGAGCTGGGATGACATCGAGTTTGAGCTGCTGACCTGGGATGAGGAAGGAGATTTTGGAGATCCTTGGTCCAGAATCCCCTTTACCTTTTGGGCCCGATACCACCAGAATGCCCGCTCCAGATTTCCTCAGGCCTTTACTGGCCCCATTATCGGCCCCAGTGGTACAGCTACTGCCAACTTCGCCGCCAACTTCGGTGCCATTGGCTTCTTCTGGGTTGAGTAAAATGTCAAGTAAGTAAATCACTCTGAATTAGGCAAATGGGATTCTTGGGGGAATACATGGTAGTGGGGATTGTAGTCACATTCCTGAGCTAGTAGTGATATGCAAGCCATGGTGGAGGAAAAAGTGCAAAGAACTACTATTTATTTGGTGTTTATGTTCCTTATTACTTGATACAGCTTATTGAATTATTTTCCCCTTTTCTTATATTCACAGATACTCATCATTTGCAATAGTTTTCCCTCTGAGTGAGGCTGAAGCCTCAGATTCCTTCAAAACACAGCTATCTAGAGAGCCACATCCTGTTGACTGAGTGGCATGCAAGATAAGTTTATTTGCTATTATGTCTATTTTTTTTCGTGTGTTGTCAAGTTTTGGTATTAGAAATAAATGTTGAAATTGCAAAGTGAATTAAATGTGCTCCTCTTTTTTGTGTATATATCCAGAGAGAGGGACCAACATATTTATTGGCTCTAACCTGAAGGGCAGATCAGCTTTCAGTATAGGGAAATGTGGGTAGATGCAACTAACGGATTGGGAACCAAAGGGAATGAGTGAATACAAGTGTTTATTAGATCTAAGGACTGGTGTAATTGTTTATTTAGTAAATATCGCATAAATAAATGCATGTGATGGGCAATGCTGCCGTATAAGAAATGCAATGGCGATGGAAGGTGTGGTGGTCAAAACAATTCCATTTAAGAAGACAGAAGGAATAAAACACCCAGTGGTGTTGAGAGTGGAGGCTAGAAGATGATGTCAGTGGTTTAGGATTCCAGGATGTTGTTTATTATGTCCGTGTGGAAAGCGGCATAACTCTAGGGCAAAGGCAAGCATAGGAATAACCCCGTGGGCCAGGTACCAGAGTCTCTGATGTAAGAATACCCATAGCCACATTACCCATAAAGGACTGTACCATCATCCCTGTACCATCTCTGGAAATGCAATCTGTCCCTCCAAAAGTCATCACAATGCCCTGTTGACATGGGATTGGGGAGCTTCATCACAGACACAGAGTTTATGAAAGGGACCTCAAAAGTGTTAACAATAATTAATGAAAAAAGGAGGCCGTGAGTTTGGAAAAGAACAAGAAAGGGTATATGGGAGGAGGGATGGGGGAGAGGAAAATGATGTAATTGGAATCTCAAAAAATTATTTTTTTAGAAAATAGTCTTTCAGGGAGAAAGAGGAGTTAGAAAACCCGGATTGAGGAAGTAAAACCACTCTGACCTCTAAGTGGACCTGCTTGAGTTAATGAGGTTTTCTCACCAGGAACAAAATCAGGTCTAGACCATCACTTAAAAACTGCGGTATTTGGGCATGTGAGCATGGCAGGGGCAGAAAATGTGGGTGGTAGGGGGGAAAAAGGCAAGAGCAAAGAAGCAAAGACAATTTGTTTGGGAAGGCCTCAGTAATGGTCCCATGGCTAATGCCCATGTGCTGAGAAGAGAGGCCAGGGCTAGTAGGAAGTGTAGGGCTCTAATCCCTGTGCTGTCTCTTGGCCTTGCTTCAGGCTTTTTTTCTTTTCTGCTGGGCATGGGTCCCGGCCCTCTTCTCAGGTAGGCCTGGAGAATCAGCCTGATACCTGTTTAGCAGGGATTGTGACAGCCCTGAGACTGTTTGAGTCTGGGCTGTGCTACTTAGCATTTCTGAGGACTGGGTGATGTGAAACAGCGGGATGTGTGGGACTGGAGCCAGCCAGGCCCTGTGGGAGGATGCTTTCACTGTGCCCTTTGTTCCCAGCCAGTTTGGGGACAGAGCACCCCTCCTACCTCAGGCCTGGTGCGCTGTGCGCTGTGCCTTCCCAGCCTACGCATCCAGGTAGATGGCTGTGGCTTTGCAGCTCCAGCCATCTGGAGCCCACGACTTATGTCCTTAAACCCTCGAGATAATCACAGGTTTTCCCTGAAGTTACTACAACCACCCTCATCTCTGCCCACAGCCCAGATCCACACTCTCCAGGTTCTATCTGCCCCAGAGGGAGGGGAGCTCAGATGAGCTTTAGGGTATGTGGAAAGAATTCCAGGCCCGGAAAGCACGCAGTGAAGTCAGGCAGCTCTTCCCCTACCCGTACACTCACTCAGCTTCAGAAGCTCCTCTGTACATGGGGGCAGAAAGAAGACCTCCCCAGACTCTGGCTGTCTCCAAGACTGATCTAATGTATGTGAAATTGACGGAGGAAAGGGGCTGGAGAGATGGCTCAGCAGTCAAGAACACTGGCTGCTGCTGCCGGAGGGCCTGCTTTAATTCCCATCCCCCACATGGCAGCTGGCAACTTTTTAAGTCCACTTCCAGGGGATCCAACACCCTCACAGTCACATGTGCAGCCAAAACACCACTACACATAAAAGTAAGTCGTTAATTTAAAGAAAAATGGCAGAAGGTTGTGGATCCTCTAAGCCATGCTAGATGAGTCTTGGGCTGCTCTTCTGGATGCTCACATCCTACAAAGATTGATTCATAGGATGATGAGGTGTGGAGGCTGCCAGGAAGTTCTAAGGAGCCTAACAAAGGAGTTTGAAAGTGTATTACTGGGGCCTAGAACCGGCAGAGTAACCCCAGTGTTTGCTGATGGTCCCTTTAGCTCCAGACGCAGGGACTGTATGCATGTATATATGCTGTTGGCTACTGGATTTGGTTCTATTCCTTCTCTGTTCACAAAATCCTGGTGCAGTTGTACAGCTGGCAAGATATGAATAAAGCCTTCAATATTAATGGTCTTATTTTTATGTTTTCTGTAACAGGATGTAATTGTAACTTACAATTTTTTTAAAAATCCATGTGTGTCAGAGAGATGGAGATGCACACAAACAAGGAGGAAGGGAGGGATGGAGGGAAGGAGAGAGAGATTGGGAGAGAGGGAGGGAGAGAGATTGAGGGGGCAGGGGGAGAGAATATAGAAAATGTTCTGGGCACGAGGGCAGGCCTAGCCTGGTAAGATATCAGATGGGTGTATACTCTTGCTAAGAGAAATTTTAAAAAAATGAGAAAGATTTGTTTCACAGAGAGAAATTCTACATTCCTGGATTTGAAGATGAGAGAGATGCATAGAATTTTGTTTCTTTGTTTTTTGTTTGTTTGTTGCTTTTCAAAACAGGGTTTCTCTGTGAGTTCATGGCTGGCCTCAAACTCACAGAAATCCACCTGCCTCTGCCTCCTGAGTGCTGGGACTAAAGGAGTCTGCCTGGCTTTAAAGAGCTGCATAAGGGTTTTTGTTGTTGTTTTTATTGTTTCTGTTTTTTTAAGATATGTGTAACTTCTGTGAGTTCAAAAAACTGCATGGCTGATGGCCATCAAAGTGGAATAAAACATAGTATGTTATCTACAGCAGCAGGGGCAAGAATAATGCCAAAAATAAAGTGAAACTGGAATTAGTTCCTTACCCAGAGGCCCTACCAACATCTTGATTTTCAGTCTCGCTTGAACAGAGAACCCAGCCAAACGATTCCTGAACTTCTGACCCACAAATAAGTAGGTCAATGAGGACTAGATGCTGTTTTAGCTACTCAGTCTGAGAACATCTGTCATGCATTAATAGAAAACTAGTATGTAGTCTTTGTGAAATGGCTTGTCCAGATATTTGCTTGACCTTTGAGTCTTAAATGAATGGCACAAGAACAAAACCATAGTTTGTGTTATTTTGTACCCAGAGCAGTGTCTTACTCAAACTGTTCTCTTTGGTTTGCTCCTTTCTGGTTCTGAAGTCACCTTCTCCAATCTTCCTCCAGTTTTGGGATCCTCTGACATCTTTCTGATGCAATTATTTTATTTATAAAGATAAAAGAGTCATTAATACTAATTCTGCCTTGCCCGTTGGTATGACTTTGAGCCAAGCGTCTTGCCCTCTCTGATCCTCGTTTTCCCATCCATAAAAGTAGATGAAGAAAATAAAGCCATTAGGAAAAACTAAATTTCTAACTGCTTGCCTCTATTTCCAAACTCTCTTTGCTATTGTGCTGAGGTCCTAAGACCATTTCTGGCCAGTGTACATCCAGGATAAGATACCTACAGGGAAACCATGTGGCAAGCACACTCCTGGGAGGGGTTGTCTGGGTGGCTGTTTGGACGGCCTGATGGAGAGACTGCTGCAGAATGGGTGAAAACAGGGAAGGACTGACATAGTCTCTCAGTCTGGGACCTGGCCTCAGCTTTCTCTGTCTCTGTCACAGCAGCACACATGAGAATACAGTGTTCTCGTGGGTTAAAGTCCCAAAAATAAACTTAAAAATAAAAAATAGTCATAAAGAAACAGTAATTTGAAAAGGCATTTTAGCACATTTTTATAATTTGGAAATCAAATAACTCCTTTTGATTTTATTCTTCTTGAATTTAGTATTAACACGTACTGATTGCACATTTTAGTGGGGTTTGGTAGTCTATTTCCACATATGCATCCAGCATGCTTTAATCAAATCCAACCTCCTCAAAGCAGATCCTGTTCCCAACCACAATTAAGCAATATTCTGCATTCAGATCTATGCATTTTAGCTTTTATCATTCTATTTTCTTTGCCAGCTTCATTGAAACATAATTGTCAAGTTATATGTACTACAGTATTTACCAACATATATACATATATGTATACATGTATATATATATATGTGTGTGTATATATATATATGAAATCACTGCTTAAAATTAGAAAAGATTAATAACAGACCAGAATCATTGAGGTGAAATCTTCTGGGAAGTGATTTCTGAGAGCACAGAGAAGCTGTGTTCCAGAGGCTGCCATGGTTGTACCTCATGCTGGCAGCAGGACTCGGTCATGGGTAAGCATCATCCCGTGGTTCTGGTTTTGGAGGGATGACGAGGTCATGGAGAGCACTTGAGGCTTAGCACTAAGAGAGGCCATTGGTGAAGGTGCAGCCTCAGTGGCAGTTTTAGTCCCAGGACTGAAAGGATCAGGCAAAGAAGTCGAGGCTTGGCACCATAAAGAGAGCCTAAGAGAGGCTATTGGGAAAAGTGCAGCCCATTGCAGCAAGGGAGCCCAGCATTTTGGAGCTGTCAGTACCAGAGTGCAGCCAACTGGAGCCTAAAAGACAAACTGTGCTGCAGATGACGGAGCTGGAGAAGTGACCCAAGCCCTTTGGAGAAGGTCCAGAAGATCGTGAGCGAATCTCAGATAATTGGACATTGAGTTATTTATACTGTTGGAGTTTTGCTTGGTTCAGATTGTGATGGTGCCCTGGTTCTTCCCTCTTAAAGAAGGTATTTAACTTAGTTTTTATTTTTAAGGGAGTCCAGTTGAACTTTTAAGAGAGATTGTATATTTTAAAGAGACTCAAATTTTAATGCATTTGAATTTGTAAAGACTGTGGGACATTCGAAGTTATTTATAATTTTAATGTGAGATCTTGGGGATGAATATGAAAGGAAGAGTTGTGGCTCAATAATGATGTGTTTATGTGTCAGGTTGACAAAGGGTCAGCTGTGCTGGCCAATTTTGTGTGTCAACGTGAAATAAGTCAGAGTAATCAGAGGAAGGAGCCTCAGCTGAAGAAATGCTTCAGTGAGATCCAGCTGTAAGGCATTTTCTCATTTAGTGATCAATGGGGGAGGGCCCAGTCCAGGGTGGGTGGCGCCATCCTGCGGCTGCTGTCCCTGGGTTCTATAAGAAGGTGGGCTGAGCAAGCCAGTGGAAGCAAGCCAGTAAGCAGCCCTCCATGGCCTCTGTGTCAGCTCCTGCCTCCAGGTTCCTGCCCTGCTTCAGTTCCTTTCCTGACTTCCTCCAACAATGGACTATGATCTGGAAGTGTGAGCCAAATAACCTCCCCCCCCAAAAAAGGGGAAAAGTTAGGATCTAAGATCTACTCTTTTAGCTATTTTGAAATGTATAATCCAGTGTTAATAGCTATAGGTACTACGCTATGCTTTGGCTCTCTAGAATCTTATTTACCCTGATTAACTAAAAATTCGTACTCATTGACAACACCTGCACCCCATCCCACAAACTCAGGCCTTGTCTCTACTATGGATCTGACTTTTTAAAGATTTGATATATAAGTGAGATCATGTACTTACCTTCCTATGCCTGACTCACTTCACTTTATGTAATATTCTCTCAATCCCTCCATGCTGTTGCAAAAAGCAGCATTTCCTTACATTATTTTTTTACATTTATCTTTTTGTTTGTGTGCAAAAGTACATGTTTGGGTACATTCACTCCATGACAATAATATGTAGATCAGAGAGGACAGCTTTCAGGGCTTGGTTCTCTCCTTCCACTATGTGGGTTCCAAGTTTAGAACTCAGGTTCTCAGACTGGCCTCAGGCATCTTTGCCTGCTAAGCCACCTCACTGGCCCAAGATGTCCTTACTTTTTAAACTGATTAGTATTCTATTGGGTTTGTGTACCGTGTTTTCTTTACCCATTCTTTTTTTGGGGGGCGTTCGAGTCAGGGTTTCGCTGTAGTTTTAGAGCCTGTCCTGGAACTAGCTCTTGTAGACCAGGCTGGCCTCAAACTCACAGAGGTCCGCCTGTCTCTGCCTCCCCAGTGCTGGGACTAAAGGTGTGCGACACCACTGCCCAGCTCCATTCTTGTATTGATGGAAACACAGTTGACTTGTGCTATTATGAATAATATTTCAGTGGATATTGGCATACAGATGTCTATCACCTGGACAAACTTAATTCATTTTCACAGAAGGCAGATTACTGGTAGTTCTTTTAATTTTTGTAAGTCCCCATACCGTTTTTCATTAAAACAATTTCAGTATCAAAAAAACAGTAAACACGTGTGACGCAAGGAGGAAAGGGGGACTAATGGAATGGGGGGTAAGTAAGGGAAGCAGTAGGGAGTAGGGCAGAGGAACAGGTGGGGGAAGATAATTAACACTAGGGATGTTTGATAAAGCAATATGTAAACTTACTAATCTATCAGATAATATATCCATATAAAAGAGCTTTATTAGGGGATAATGTTCTTCCCAGCAGCCGTCTGTTGCCAAATAAAGATCTATACCAGGTGCAGGATCTCTGCTCTCAAGTTGTTGACCACAGTTGTTTCAGAAAGCCCCAAATGAAAGCAGGCTATTGTCACTGCTCTTGTTTTAGCCACCAGAACCTGATGGCAAGACCCTCTTGTTGACAACACTACAAACTTTGCTCACAAGACATGGAGAAATCAAGTTGGTACTAACCAGAAAACCTCCTCCGTGCTGGCTAGCTTTCATAGTACCAGAATACTCTATGCAGCCTGCTAGGGGAGAAAAGTCATCAGTAGTCTTTCCCAGGTATGACTCTTGTGTGAGCTACAATAATACCCAGCATAGCAAAAGACACTCAGGAGCGCAATAGTGGCATGGATGTTGTTGGAGTAATCAGCTGTAGTCTACTGTCTGGTTTGATTTGAGGTCTGCTCCTGAGGAAGAAACACATGTCTGGTTCAGTAAATTTGACCAAGAAGCCATGGATGGAGAGCTTATAAACCCCAGGTATGAACCCACTACTATTATTTTGCTAAATAGACAAAGTGTCAAAAAAATCTTAAAATTTGTGTCTCTATATCCATTGCTTAGTACAGCTTTCATTCCTCACAAAAGAAATTTCTTCGAACAGTGGACATTGGAGAACACAGAAATTCACAGCTGGTTGAAGTACAGAGAATAAGTGTCCATGGAGGGCTCAACCATAAACAAAACATTGATAACCTTCCTTTCCTCTCAAGGATCATGAAAAATGCAAGGCAGGTAGTAGAAAGATTGTGAGACCCAGAGATCATGGAAGAACAATGCCTTCTGGACATGAAGGATTGCTGCACCAATAAACTCACAGCAGCTGGAGTTACTTGCACAAGACCGATCTGTTCAACATTCCACAATGTAGTGGAAAGGCTGAGACGCTATTGACAGCTGACTGCTGCTGGGAGAGAGTGCTTGTTCTCTTCAAGGCTATGGTGGTCTGATAGGGTGACCATGCTCAAGCTGATGGCCTCACACACATGAGGATATGGGCAGCACAAATTTGACTTGTGGATAATTGAAAAGAAATTGGAACATAGTAGGACACACCTTTAATCCAAGCACTTGGGAGACAGAGGCAAGCAGATCTCTGTGAGTTCAAGGCCAGCCTGGTCTACAGAGTAAGTTTCAGAACAGACAGAGTTACATACTGAGACTCTAGCTCTTTAAAAAATAAAAAAGAAAGAAAGAGAAGGAAAGAAGGAAGGAGGGAAGGAAAGAGAGAGAGAGAAGCCATGTATGGTGGCACATGCCTTTAATCCCAGCACCTGGGGTACAGAGCTAGGTAGATTTCAGTGCATTTGAGGCCAGCCTGGTCTACAAAGTGAGTTCTAGGACAGCCAAGACTACACAGGGAAACCTTATCTCAAATAACCATAAAAAAGGAAAGAAAAAAGAAACGACATGAAGATGGGAGGGATGAAGCAGGTAGATCTGAGAGGAGTTGGGAGATGAGCAGGGGTGAATGTGATCAAATACATTATGTGTGTGCATGAAATTCTCAATAATGAAAATGTTGTATGTCTTTTGAAAGTCCATTATCAGTAATTATCAGAGAAATTTAAAGTAAAATCACAACCACGTTTGCTCAAAGGACTCGAATAATTAGTGTAATGAGGATGTGGAGCACAGCATTGGTAGAAATGTAGACCAGCATATCCATAGAAACTGAAATTTGAGCCTGTCCACAAAAAGCTTAGATTTAGATGTAAATTTGCACTCCACCCAGAGATCATCTGAAGGGGTGTATATCTTTACAGTGTTCCTCCTCTCATTCTGTCCATTTATTTGGATCTTCTCAGATATATTTCACATTTTTTCTATGTGCATATACATGATTTATTAGTTTCTACCTCACTATTCCCTTTTCTTTGAACTGATTGTAAATTATATTGCATTTCTAGTTTCCATTTCTACATATGAGTTGGTTGATTTTTGTGCACAAAAGTTGTTTCTTGTGTGTTAGGTTTTATGGAGGAGTTCCGAGAAAGAAATGCCAAGTAGAAGCAACCTTTGGGTAAAGAGTTAATAGAGATCCAGGCAGAGCTGCAGGGGTAAAGAGAGAGTTTTCGCCTGCTAAAAGAGCGCAGAAGTAGTTCTTTCCAGGCCCCTCAAGAGAAAGTAGGTAGGTTGTGCCCCAAGAAATGGGCCCAAGGTTGACTCGTCTCACCGAGTTAGACTTAGAAACATTATAATTTTTGCATTTCTGACTAAAATGGGTATGAAAAAGTCCCAAGGGCATCCCTAGATAAGAAGTGCTTGAAAGGACAATGGACCTAGTTATTCCTCAGTGAAGCAATTCCGTTCCCAGCCCTCCTTCGCTCTGCGTTTGTTTTCTGGAAATGCCCAGTCAGGAGAGGAGGAGAAAGGTGGAACACTATGCTCTTGTGGGAACAGTGAAAGGAGAAACGAAGACTACCAGAGGGCTGTGGTAGCCTGCCTAGAAGCACATGATAGAGACAGATGGACAGACAGACAAGACAGACAGAGACTGAGTCAGTGAGGTGCAGCTAGAGGAAATTTTTTT
>LOJH01028493.1:7309-17721 GCA_001685095.1 Ellobius talpinus | reverse complement strand
TTATTTGACTGTATTCTAATGAACCTACTATAAGTTGAAATATTTACTTTAAGGATGCATTTAATACATTTAATATAGGAACCTTATAGCTCAGCTTGGCCCACCTTAGGCATGCTCAAAATGCTGACAGCAGCCAGCCTGGTGAAGCCATTTGACACATCCTCCTTTACAACAGCTGAATAGTGCGTGCAAATGATAGAACATGCTACTGAAAGCAAAAGCTGGGATGGTTGCCTGGGCATGTGTTCACACATAGTTGTTAAGACAAACCATTGTAAGTTGGCGACTGTACAAGTTTTTATTTTTTGGCTTTTATGTTGTTTCTATTTTTCTGTCAGAAGCAGGCCTATGATATAACTTGCCTTAGGGCTGAATATCCAGGTACAGCGATGATCATATTTTAGATTAAATTCCATGGGATGGGGTTAATTATTGGCTTTCTACATCACAGAAGCACTAAGAGTGTAAAAGGGCAATTTATTGAAATGGTGGACAGTTATTTTGGGATTTATATTGGGGAAAGAAAATTTCAGGGAATCTTCCAATACGACCAGTTGGAGCTAGCCAAAACTCAATAAACAGGGCTGGGGAGATGGCTCTGTTGATAAAGAGCGTTCTTAGAGGTGTGAGTTCCTGACTTTGATTCCCCAAACCCAAGGAAAAGCACCAGGTATGGTGGTGCATGCTTGTAATCCTAGTGTCAGAGAGCTGGAGACAAGAGGATCTCTGGGCTTACAACTAGGCAGCCTGGCCTAGGAGGTGAGCTTATGGTCAATGAGCGACTCTGTCTTAAAGCAGGTGGGAAGTGTATCTTAGGGTTACTCCAGAGGTGGAGGTTGTTCTCTGGTTTCCATTTACATACACATATGTGTGTGTACTTCAGTACATCCTTGCAAACAAATACTCCTGTGCACATACATGCACATGGGCACTAAACATTAAATTGAGGCTACATATAGTTTTAAAGCAAATTTACAAAACTAATTCCTCCTTGATGACAGAAACTAGCTTTATTTTGCTTTTGAACTTGCAGTGACCAAGGGGAGCAGGTGAAGGCACATTGTGGAATCAGGCAAGCATAGATTGTTTTCTTCTGTATAGTCTTGAGTGTATGGTTGGAAGGAGAAGGAAGTCATTTATTCTAGAGGCAAGAACTAGAAGACTTAATGCTTGACTATGAATTAGCCATATTTTCAGTTATGATTCTATCTGCTGTTTTGTGATTTCAACATTATAGTCTAAGACCCATGAATTCAAGAAGTCACTAGCTTAAAAAAACAAAAACAGAATTGAAATTTAGCCAAAGTGATGTTGAACTCTGGCCCTAATCATTTTTCCATCAGAACAGTTTTCCTAAACATTTCCCCAACTTGGACAACTTCCTATTCCTATTCCTCTTTATGGCACTTTATAGTATTTACATTGGATGATTAGATCTCTGGGACTTTTAACTAAAAGTATTATATACATTTACCATATCTACACATACATACTTGTTAAATCTTTTTGTGTTGAGTGTTATATACATTTACCATATCTATACATATATACTTGAAAATTCTTCCCCTCAGAGATATGTGTGTACAAATAGTTTGTTTTTGTACTGTACATGCATTTACAGCACACGACAGTGTTACACTAATGGGTATACCCGTGTCAGGCCAGTTGTTAATGAACAACTTTTAGATGATTGTGCTATTTAATGTATTTAGTCATATATGTTATTTGACTGTATTCTAATGAACCTACTATAAGTTGAAATATTTACTTTAAGGNGTGTTATATACATTTACCATATCTATACATATATACTTGAAAATTCTTCCCCTCAGAGATATGTGTGTACAAATAGTTTGTTTTTGTACTGTACATGCATTTACAGCACACGACAGTGTTACACTAATGGGTATACCCGTGTCAGGCCAGTTGTTAATGAACAACTTTTAGATGATTGTGCTATTTAATGTATTTAGTCATATATGTTATTTGACTGTATTCTAATGAACCTACTATAAGTTGAAATATTTACTTTAAGGCTAAAATTAAATTACTAATTAGCCTGGCTCTTTGACTCATAGATATGAACCCTCTGCAGGGAGGTTTGAAGAAGTTTGTAGTAACTCTCAAATTTCTCTTTATACTTTACCCAAGTACATACACGTATTTTAAAATTATTACAATTTTAAAACTTAAACTGTCCTACTTCCTCATCAGTGCATAATAGGCCAAGGAGAGACCCTGCCTTAATAGATGTGGGTGATGTACATGCCTCCCTCCCTCTCTTGAGCGAACTTTCAGGAAACGTGAAGACAGACCTGAACATTGGA
Source organism: Ellobius talpinus (assembly GCA_001685095.1). NCBI lineage: Eukaryota > Metazoa > Chordata > Mammalia > Rodentia > Cricetidae > Ellobius > Ellobius talpinus. The sequence continues at coordinate 15,394 of LOJH01028493.1, read as the reverse complement.
GCCTGTATCAAGACTGGATCATGGATTCCACCAGGGAAAGTTAATACCCAAACTTGTCTCACTTAGCAGGTTCCTGGGAAGAGGGATCCAATTGGCTAGAAATGAGTCAAATGTCTTCCTCTGCGTGCCCTCCTCCTCAGAAGAGTGGCACTAGACACTCTGGCAGTTCTGATAGAGTTGCAGGAAATAAGGAAATGACATCTCTTTAACACAGAGAAATGTACCAGGTGAGTATCCATTCTCAGCTCCTAGAAAGACTCTGGATACTAAAATGTAAGGTGCCGGGCTTATGGGATGTCCTAAACAATAGCCACTGTGGCTATGATGGTTCTTAGCTGCTAACCCCCAAATAAGCCACTGTGCTAGTGTGGGAACAAGGGTAAGGATTAAAAGTCTTCCAACAAAACAAAAACAGCAACAACAACAATAACAAAACTCCAGAGCTGCCCCCCCCACATTTTACTAAAGTGCAATTTTCCTGGGAGTCTTTCTTAGACGAACTGTACCAGAATTCCCATGGGAGGTGGGTCTCTGCCCCTTTAACAAACTTCACCCACATTTGAAGTATTTGAGAACTTGAATCCCTACAATCCAGTTGGGAGCATTTCTCTCTACTTAGAAGCATTTGGGAATGAGAGCTTTTTCTCTCCTGCCTAGCTCCAAAGGGAATGTGTTTGGGTTTTGTACGAGGTGAATCAGTTTAAGTTCAGAGTTCAAGGGAGACACTGAGATGAACTGTCTTTTTGGGTAAGCTATTAATGCTATAGGCAGCCAGACAGCACCATGGAGGGGGCTCTCAGGGAGTTCAGGCCTCAAGGCAGAGTGTGTGGGTGCTTCTTGTAGATTGCAGAAGGGAGATGTTCTATACCATGGGATTGATTGTGAGTAGATGCTTGCAAATCTGGCTGTCTCAGATGTATCAAGTACATATCCATGAACCCCAAATACATCCTTTTAGCTCCTAGGCTGCAGGAGCGGGTGAGGAAATGGAGTCTTACATTGCCAGGAAGGGAGAAGGGAATCTTGCTGAGATGGTTCAGTGGGTAATAGTGCTTGCTATAAGAGTCTGGCAACCTGAGTTCAATGCCAAGTGTGTGGTAGTTTAGATGCGAGATGTCTCTCCCATAGGTTCACATATTTGAACACTTGGTCCCAGGTTGGTGGTGTTTTTGGGGGAGGTTGTGGAACCCTTAGGAGGTAGAGACTTGCTGAAGGAAGTGCATCACAGGGGACAGGCTTTCAGAGTTCATAGCATCACACTACTTCCGGATCTGCCTGCCTCAGGTTTCCAGACGCCTGCTACCATGCCGTCCTTGCCACTATGGAGTTTCCCTCTGGAGCCCTAAACCTGAGTAAATCCTTTCTTCCTTCAGCCCCCTTTGGTCATGGTGTTTTTTATCAGAGCAATAGAAAAGCATCTAATCCACCACGGAAAGGTGGAAGGAGAGAACCAACTTCCCAAATTTACCCTCTTATCTCTAGATGCATTCACGCATGTGTACCCATACATCACACACACATAACAGTAAGTTTATTACAAGGAAAGACAGTAATATCTGGTTCCTGTCCTAGACAGCCCAGTGTGACTATTTCCCACCACCAATCAGATGTCAGAGTGTGCCAGCCTGAGAAGGATTCAACCAGTTTGGCTATGTGTCCAGTGAGCCCCAGAGATCCTCTTGTCTCCTTTCCAAGGCCAGGATAGCAGGCCCTTCTAGTTTCTTTCATTCTGTCTCTGTGAAAAAAACACTCTGACCAAAAGCAATTTAGGGGAGAAAATGATTTATTTATCTTATACTTCCAGGTCGTAGTTCATCACTGAGGGAAGTCAGACAGGAACTCAGGGTAGGAACTTGAATTGAAATCATAGGGGAACACTGCTTGTTGGCTGCTGGCTGGACGACTCTTGTCTAACTGCCTTTGTTATGTGGCCCAGGGTCCCCTGGCTAGGGATGGTGCCACCCACAGTGGATTGGACACTCCACATCAATTGAGAACCACAAAGACATGGCTACATGCCAATCTGATCTAGGCAATGCATCCGCCCCTCTCAGATGACTCTAGGCTGTGTCAAGTTGACAACTGAAGCTAACAAGGAACCAAGCACGCACTACCACGCGGGCTTTTGACATGGGCTCTGGGAAATCAAGGCATTTATGCTTACAAAGCAAGCACTTCATGTAATGAGCACCCAGGGCCACAGTGAAGGTCCTTTACAACTCACCCTGGAGGCCCATTGGCCTTGCCCTTCTGGCAAGTGCCTAAGATGGAGTAGAACTCCATGACTTCAAAGCAGCCCGAAAGCTTACAGAAGTCCAATCTTCAGGCAGGCAGGGACAGGACAGGGTCCCTGCTCTGATTGAGAGATAAAAGAACTCACTTCTCCAAGAATGATGACTGATGTCAGCAAAGATGCTCAGCTTTGACAAGCCAAGTCAGAGCTAAACCTTGTTCTTCCAGCTCAAGGCTTCCAGCTCTGTCCATAGCCTTAGAGAAACTGGAGGAGCACATGGGATTTCCCAGTTGGCTTTCAGCTATAGGATCAAGGAGCCTTTCATGAGAGCCCCAAAGCCCTTTACAGGGGTGCTTCTGAGGAAAGCATCCTTTGGAGCCTTTACTCACTTTCTGGGAGGTCTTTGAGTCATCTATGTGTTCCACAGTTTGATTTGGCTACCAGTCCTGAGCTCCATGCCTTCTGCGTGTGTGAGAAGGGGTGGGAATCATGACCACGCTCGTGCCAGCATCTTGGAAGAGGGGCTCCAGCATCTTGGAAAAGGGGCTCAAGTTTTGAAGAAGTTTTCTGGAAGGATCTGAAGCCTCTGTTACAACAGGAGCCTGCTTTAGAGTTTTCTCTCCACACAGCACTGAGAATTAAACACAGAGAATCCTGCTAATGGAAGTGAGCCCTGGACGGAGCGTCTCACCATGCAATGTCTCTAGCATCATCTGCCTCGGGACCACTAAGCTATAGCTTGGTTCTCGAATGTTCTGCCTGAAGTTCTGTGTGTTGATGGTCTGATGCCCAGTTCTTGATGCTACCAGGAAGCAGAGGAACCTTTAAGGGATGGGGCCTAGACAAGAGGAAGTGAGGTCGTGTCAATCTTTCCTTTCCTCTCCTTCTTCTTCCTCTTCCTTTCCTTCTTCCTGGCCCTGTCCTTTTCCTCTTCCTTCCGTTTGCTTCCTGGCCATAGCAGTGGTTAGGTCGCAACCCACGGCTAGAGTCTAGCAGCTTCCTGAAGGAGAAGGCGGCTGAGATCTCTAGGCCTTTAATTTGTCCATCCTGGCATCTGAAACAGTTCCCTGTTCGCCCAGCTGTCTGCTTTCCCCTTTGCTGTCAAGGCATGGGCCCCATATCACCTCTGTGAATTGTGTCTCTCAAGTTCTTGTGCTAAATCTCTAGCCTCCAATATCTTAAAGTATGGTTGTATTTGAAGATGATGTGACCCTCCTGGCAAAAATAAAGAGAAACTTATGTTCCTCCCTTTGGCTATCAAACTACTGAAACAATGGACCCCAAGAAACTGAACTTTTTCCAGGAGATTCCTGCTGAGGAAGGGCAAGGCTGAAGTCTGGTGACAGCCAGAGGAGGGACTGGTCTCCCAGAAAGTTATTGCACACAATTCTGACAAGTTGTCAGACCACCTTGAAGGAGAGACCAGAGTCAAGACGATGGTTGGTCAGTGACGGGCAGGGCCACATCTTGTAAGAGCTGCTTAGCTATGCATGCCTGTTTCCCTCATGTCAGGACACCGAAGGTGAACTTATGGGGTCACTGGGGCCTCTTGTTGCTCTTCCCAATCAGGCTTTCACTATAACTTGTATGTTTGGGTGGCTTATTGAGGACAGGTGGTCTAGCCTGACTTGTTAGGGATGTAAGAACACAGGACTGACTCTAATTACTATAGTAACAGTGGGGTCTATGATGCACCTCCAAAAAGCTTCAGGTGCTGAAATATAATGGGCAGTGTGATCGTGTTAGGCAAGGGAAAGCTAGGAGGGGAACAGACATTAGGATCTTACTCGTGAGCTCAATTTTACCACAAAGCAAATGAGTTCCATACGCCTTTCCAGCTTCTGTCCTATGAGGACAGAGGCTTCCATTCCTAAGGATGCTCAAGGCATCACCTCGGAGGTGGAGAATGAACCGTTACTAAACTGCCAATACCTGATCTAGGGTTCCTCAGCCTCTAGCCCTGTAAGAAAACAATTTTTAACTGCTTATCAATGACCCAATGCCAGCTGTACAGCAAAGCAAAAAGACCAAGGCAAGGACTTTAAAAATGTCATGTGATTAAAAGGGGGCCATTGGGTGGGCTCTCCTCTGATCTGACTGGTGTCCCTGTAATAGACTAGGCTTGCTGGGGAAGACCAGGGAAACGCTCATGGAAAGAGAGCAAGGGAGCACTACAAGGAGAGGGCAGTGCCAGCAAAGGGCGGTTCTAAAGCAAGCAAGCCTGCTGCCACCTCATTCCTCACTTCCAGCTTCTAGAGCCATGAGAAAGTAAGTCTCTGCTTAAGCTGCTTGGTCTGTGGTCTCTTTCTCTGTCTGTCTGTCTGTCTGTCTGTCTGTCTGTCTGTCTGCCTGCCTGACATGTGGCTTCTTTTGCTGTGATAAAGGCCATGACCAAGAGCAACTTGGGTTTATCTCATCTTACGTTTCTAAGTATCAGTCCATCACGGAGAGAAGTCAAGGCCTGAACTCAAGGCACGGACCTAGAGGTAGGACCCGAAGCAGAAGCCATGGGGAAACAGTGGTTACTGGCTTGCTCCACAGGCTTTCTCAGCCTGCCATCTTACATGACCCCAGGACCACCTGCCTAGGAGTAGCACTGTATATAGTGAGCTGGGCCCTGCCACATCAATCGTTAATCAAGAAAAGCTAGTACAGGCTTGCGCAAAGGCTAATTGAGGTTCCCCTTTCCCAGATGACTCCAGCTGCCATGTTGACAGAGACAAGAAGACTGTCTTTGCTTTCCCCTCTGTCTGTTCCCTCTCCCTGTCTGCCTCTCTTTCACTTTTCTCCCTGTATCTCCACTTCCTTTTTTCTTTCTACCTCTGTCTATCTCTATGATTCTCTCTTCCCACCACTCTTTCTCCCCTCCCTCTCTCTCCCCGCCTCTTCCGTCTCTTTCTCTCTCTCTCTACCCATCTGTCTATCTCTCTCTATCTCTCTGTTTCCATCCCTTCCTGTCCCCGGCTCCCTCCCTATCTTTTCTCTTTATCCCACTATCTCTGTCTATCCATCTCTTTCAATGTCTTCTTCTATCTTTCTGACTTTATCTCATCCCTCTCTATCTCCACCTCTCTTCCTTTCTATCTGTCTTTGTCTTTCTCCATTTGTCCCCATCCTCCAATAACCGAAATCTGTCTAACACCCACCCCAACAGAACTGACACCTTTTCCCTAGTGCTCTCCCAAGGTCCCTTTAATTAAATTGTTTTCTTGTCTGTTCTTCCCTTCTGGGCCACAAACTCCTTGAGAGCCTGGCTCATTTCTACATTGACAGCAGCTAGCATGGCATTAAGTATCTCCCAGGCTTAGGAAAGCTGGATATGAATAAATGAATGAATGATCAATGCGATGCTTTCTGGGAGTCCAGACCCAGAGCAGGAATGTCAGAGTGGCAGGATTCAGGGGATTGTCTAGCTCCTCCCTGCAACTTCTGTTGACTGGAATGTCCTGGATCAATGCTGCAATTTCCCACCTCCAGGGCTTTCCTCCTAGGCTCCCAGCCTCCGGCTTAGCCTCCCAGCCTCCCAGCCTCCCAGCCTCCCAGCCTCCCAGCCTAGGGCTGTTGCTTTCATCCCTCCCTTTCTACCTTCATCACCACTTAATGACATGCAGAAGATCCCCGAGGCCCAGTTGTGTGGTCTTCTCCTCAAAGGCTGGCTCCCCACCCTCGCGCCAGCAAGTCCCTTTGGAGGGTCTGACACACAGCCTTCCTTTCCCACCCGTCCAGCTGGACCCACTCAGGGAGCAGAAGGATTTTTCTGGGAACTGAACAGAGAGGAGGAGCCAGGAGAAGCCACAGAGGCACAAGCTTGGGCTGTCTGTTCTGTGCCTGTTGTCCAAGCGGCTCCAAGCTGCCTGCGTGAGGAACACTGGAATGACGAAAGGGAACCGCTAACAGGGCTTTGTTTATCCAGCCCAGCATGCTGGGAGTCAGGCCTGACGGTGACCGGCCTCTTAGCCCTCTGAGAACCCAGCTCTCAGTGAGAAAGAAGCCAGACAGACGCGCCTGGCCTAGGATGAAAGCCACAGGACTCAGAGGGTGGGCCGCACTGAGGACCGGCTGGGACTGCGCCATTCTGAGGAAGGACCCCAGGGAGCAGGGCAGGCTTGGCACATGCAGAAGGTCGTCTCTTCCCTGTGATCTGGCTTTCGGTGCACTCAAGGGTTTCCTGCCACACTGGAAAAGGTGTCAGACGCCTGAAGCCGCCCAGTGTGGAGGCTGAGAGATCTGGAGGCACTCCAGGGAGGGTGGGGAGGCTGCCTGGGACGCAGGGACTCCATGGCTATTGGCACAGATCTCAGCCATGCTCCATTTTCTTTTAAAATCAGAAAGGAGAGACGGACCAGTAGGTAAAGTGCTTGCTATGAGCAAGCATGGGACTTGAATTCTGTCTCTAGATACCCCCACCCCGCCCAGGGACAAAAGCTGGGCATGGAAAATGCTTGTAACCCTACTGCTTGAGAGGAGGAAAGGCAGAGATGGACGGGGTCCTCGGGAGGTCATTTTTAGCAGGACGAGCTATCTCTAGGCTCAATGAAAAACCCTGTCTTAAAAAAAATTGGTGGGAAAAAAAGAAAAGACACACGACCAGATATTGACCTTTGACTTTCAAGACTTTCAAGAGTGTGTTCATCTGCACACACACACAGACATAAACACACATATACATAGACAGACACACACATACAGACACTCTCAAACACAGACATATACATACACATACAGACATGCACACAGACATACATACAGACACACATACACACAGACACAAATAGACATACATTCAGATACGCACACACAGACAGATATACACAGACACAGATACACATACACTCTCACACACAGACACACACATACATACACAGACAGAAATATACACACAGACACACACAGAGATACACAAGAGACACATGCACACACAGAGACACAGACACACAGCCACACACGCAGAGAAACATAGACACACAAACACATACACATAGACATGCACATGTAGACACGAAGAGACACACAAACACGCACATACACTATCTCTTACACACATACATATATGCACGCACACACATGCGCACACACAGCAATTTGAACTTACAAGACACAGCAAGATGGCATATTGGTACAATTCTATTTTCACATTATCCCAAGCCAGCAAATCCGGAGAAAGTATGTTAGTGGTAGCCAGGTGCTGAGGAGACAGGAGGAGTGGGGATGATTTATGGTGAATTTGAGGTACCTGGGAGCGTCATGAAATTATTCTAAAATTAATGGTGAGGGTTGTGCACCTTCATGAATAGCCTCAAAAACCCTTAAATTGTGCACTTTCAAAGGTTCAACTTTATGGTGTGTGATTTTCGTAATTGTACTTTCCTTATTGGTTGTTATTTTTAAGACAAGTCAAGGACAGAAGGTAAAAAAGAGTACAGCATAACATGCAGTTGTTAACACAGTGAATGTGAAATGTATTTCAACAAGACACAGAGATGAGGGCAGGCAAAATTAAAACCGGGAAATAGGCTTCATCTGGAATACAAAATGGTGACTTCCTGGAATGCTGGACTAAGGAAAATCTTGGCTATATGCAGACTCAAAAGGAACAGATTTGGTGATCAGCTAGTGATGTCTACCTTGGTCACTGGAGCAGGGAGAGGAGGTGCAGATGGCATTTGCCCATTTGACTGGATCATCCCCATGGTCTTTTTCACCAATCAAAACCCAGGATCTGAGATGTTTGGCCAGGAAGGTAGGTGCAGACCTTGGGGAGCTGGGTTAGAGGAATGAGATTGGATCAGGCAAATTTCTGTCTTCTCTGTGTCTGCCTCTCTCTCTCTCTCTTTCTCTCTCTCTCTCTCTCT
>LOJH01028492.1:5071-17721 GCA_001685095.1 Ellobius talpinus | reverse complement strand
CCACAAATAGTTACCAAGCACCTGCTATCTGCAGACTACAGTTCTGGGTGTCATAAGTCTTTCTAGCCATCGTTCTTCCATTTTAGGCCATGGAAAATTCCAGGCCATGGCGCAGATCCCTGGCAAGTGCCCATTTGCTTCTGGCGAAGTCTGAGTCAGGATGTACAGTGGGGAATGTGTGCCTGGGAAGGTTGTGCTGTCCTTGCCACCTTCCCAACTTCCTCAGCCGGGCCCTGAGGGCTGGGCTCCGCAGACCATGGGCAGAGCAGCCCTGGCCATGTGACAGAAAACTCCATCTTTGATTTCCCTGCACCTGCTAGCCTACCTGTTAGTTAATGGGAGCAGGGAGGGGCTGCAGTGTTCCCTATATTTCAACCGAATGCTCTGGATGGGCTCCCCATTTCCTGCTCTTGGATCCCTGAGTGGGGCAGGACATAGCTCAGCTTCTTGCAGGGTTAGCCTTGTCTCTTTTGAGTCTCCTGATTTAATCTGGGAATCTTTTTTTTCTTACTAGTGCCTGGGGGACTGAATGGGACAGCTTTTACCCCTGGAGTCTGTCCTGGCTTCTAAGGCCTACTTTGGAATGGTAAGGGTATCACAGTCCATAAAGCCCAAACTTTGAGGTCATAGGTCAAGAGTCAATGCCTGCTCAGTATTAACTATCTGTAGCAAAAGAACAATCAAGTTCTAACTGTATCTGTGCTTCAATGCTTGCCCAGTGGATGAAAAACAAGTGGAACAAGCCTACATCTGTATCCATGGCGATATTGATAAAATTGATGGAGGAGTGGGTGGGGAGCAGGACAGGATCTCTCTCTCTCTGCCTCCCTCCCATTCCCCCCTCCCTCCACCCCGTGTGTGTGTGTATGTGTGTCCGTGTGTGTGTCCGTTTGTGTGTGTCCGTCTCTGCCTGCTCAAGCCTCTTGAATGCTGGGATGGCATGTGTGTACAACCACATTTGGCTTTATATGTGTGTGTGTATGTATTAATTTGAAAGATTAGAGCATTGTCTTAAATACTCCATTTTCTTTCTTCCTTCCCCCCCNCCGTCTTTCTATTTTTGTAGACTAGGTTGTCCTTGAACTCAGAGACCCACCTGCCTTGGCCTCCTGAGTGCTAGGATTAAAGGTGTGCACCACCATGCCCACCCAGATAAAATCTCCACTTTCTTTTGCAGTGCTAGGGAATAGAGCCTTGTGCATGCCAGTCCAGTGAACGACGACTAAGCTACACTCTAGCCCGGAAACCTCACATTGCCTTTACCCTGCGGGGTTTCACTGCAAGGTGGAGGCCCTGCTGTCTGTGTTCTCCTGCAACCCACATCCACACTGGGACAAGCAGTGCTGAGCTGAGGACAGTCTTGGGTGGGAACTGGGCCAAGTGTGCAGAGAGCTCCCAGCCCCGGGCAGCTGTGCCCAGATCATGTCCAGCAATATACACTCATGGATCTGAATAGTAGGCAAGCTAGAGGAGTCACTGAGCCAAGTTCTGTCTTGTTTGGAAATCCTGTCGAAGGATCCTGGGGTAGTGTAGATCACAGATATCTGATATCTCTTCTTTTTTCCTGGCACACGTCCTAAGATCCTTAGAATCGCACAGTGCTGAGTGGCTTTTGAAAGCAAAAGAATGGACTAAAGACTGGCAGCCCCAGCACAGCTTCAGGCTGAGGACGGTCATAGGAAAGACTGGCAGGGTTAGAGGTGAGGCTCTCAGCTCTACCCACTGCCTCCAGGAAGAGAGAAAGGGTGAAGCTCAAGTTGACTATTGATGGCTTTTATCACCAAGTCTTTGTAATGAGGTATCTATAAGCCCCCATTTTTTCTGGGGAGCACACATCGAGGGAGTGGCACTTCCAGAAAGGCATGGAGGAGCTCCAAGTGCCCCCGTCCCAGGATTAGTGTCCTTCGTAATTTCATTGTGTGTGTGTGCGTGTGTGTTGGGAATTGAATTTAGGACCTCATTCACGTGAAGCAAGTACTTTGCCACTTAGCCCTGCAATCCTTTTTGATAAACCACTAGATGCATTTCCCAGGGTTCTCTGAACTGTTCAAGCATATTAATTGAACCAGAGGAAGAGGTGACAGGAACCTTGGTTTAATTAATTAACTAATCCTGGTTTGAATAATTAATTTAATTTTGAGCCACACTCTCCCTACACAGCTCAGACTGGCCTTAAACATGCAATCCTGCTGTCTGTATCCTTCAAATGCTGGGATTTACACATGTGCACTATCACTCTCGGACATAGAATCAGGAATCATTCATTCATTTGGTTTTGTTTGTTTGTGTTTTAAGTGATGCTGGGGATTGAGCCCAGGACTGTTTGTGTATGCTACCATTAAGCTATTTCATAGCCTATTTATTTTTACTGTTTTTAATATAGCCCTAATTTAAAGCAGGTGAGCCAGAGGCAGACAGGACAGCCTGGGCTTGTAGTTAACATCTAAAGCACGTATGTTCATATGCGGAGAAAGTCCTGGGGCTCAACCCTCGACCTAAGGGACCTGCCACCAATTCCAGGCTCACCCTGTCAAAATGAAATTATGTTAGAGGACACCCAGCTGGCGTTTGCTGCTGCAGCTGTGGCTTGGTTATGGGTGGGGGAAACCCCACCCACGCCTGACGTCAGGATTCTGCAGTTAGAGAGTGAGAAACTGAGTCTTTTCCTATGCCCCCCAAGGGCTGACTGGCTAGGAATACAGGCAGTGATGGATGGGGGTAGATTCTAGTGTGTGGGTGTGGGGACAGGTAGTGTAGGCAGGTGACATCACGATTTGACCTTTGAGTGTTTCATATCTAGCTGTGTGTGGGCGTCTGAGCTTCATTGGGCAGAACTGTTTGTTTCTTACAGGCTTCTTGAGTTCAGACAGGACATCAGGTGACACGTTGACAGTTGACAGGCATTGGTAGGGGACTTGGTGTTTACAATGGTTATGGCTTAATGATAGCCCTTCTCATATCTGTCACCCCTGTCAAACTGTCACAGCATTGGTGAGCTAGGGTGGGGTTTCCTCTTTAAAATAACACTGCTCTGGTCCTTGGTGCCTGTCTACAAAAGCAGTGACAAGGTGGCTTTCCTACTCACAAGGAGCTTCTGGGTTTCTCTGAGCCTGGGGTTGGCTTTCCCTTTCAGGAAACCAAACCAGAGAAGGGCAAAGGGTGATGTCTGGAATGACTGAGGTGACTCAGTGATAGGGACTTCTGAGAGAAGCAATGGTGGGTGTGCCCTCAGTTCAACTGGGTCAGAAACTTGACCCCCCTACACACGGCACACACCCCTCTACACTCATCCACTCACTGCCAAGCTTCCGGAATTGTTCGGGAGGCATACACTTCTGCTAGATGCTTGCAAGGACAAGAGCTGGGAGCCCTGAGTGCACGTGTGTATCATTCATGTGCAGAGAGAGGGATCCAGGTCTGAACACCTCCGATAATTCAATCCCGTACTCCAGTGAGAGCCACAAAATCAGATGGCAGAAAGTCTCCCCTAAATGCATTCATCGTGTATTTGAGGGTTTTCATCTCCACGCAACCAGAGCTTTCCTGTCAGTGTTAGCTGGAGGTGAAGTCAAGGCCCTGGGGTCTGAGGAGCTTCCTTGGTTCCTTTCCTAGCGTCCCTTATAGAGCTACTCCCCCTCTCCCTTCCCTCTCTGCAGCCTACAAAGGACTGGGCAGTGTTGACATCCATTCCTGGCTGCCAGCTGTCCACCTGGGTGGCACGTGGGCGGGTGGAGAACACTGTTAGTGGGCTGGAGAGTGGGAGGTGTCTGCTCTGTAAGGGACATGTGAGTGTGGGGACCGATGTGATCCCAGACAGGAAGGGCTGTACTTTTCTCATTCAGAGGAACTGGTGTGCGCTTATTATCTATTTTTAAAAATTGCTTGTTTCTTGTTTGCGTTTGTGGGATAGTGGGGATTGACTGAACCTAAGGCCTCACGCACTAGGCATGTGCTCTGCCACTGAGCCCTGTCTATCCCTGGTCCTTGTTTTTACCATTTTCATTTTAAGACAGGGCCTCTCATTAAGTAGTTCAAGGCTGGTCTTGAATGTGTAATCCTCCTGTCTCAGCCTCCTAAATTAGCTAAGTTCACAGGGCTGTACCAGCCTGCTCAGCAGTGTTTTGGTTTGATTTGGTTTAAAAGGTATCCCAGAAAGGCTAGGGAGTAGCTTAGGGGGCAGGACAGGGAGGGCTCTGTTATTGTCCCACCTCTTTTCCTTTAAGATGACAGGGTGGAGGGATTATCCTCTGCATGTGCTGTCTGCGAGATTATGTGTTGCTCTCGAAGGTTTTAGCCATTTGCTGGGCTTGTATTCATTTCCAAGAGCCAGTGTAACAAAATGTAGAGGGACTGACGAGTCCTTGACCAACAGAGGTTTAAATTTGCAAGGCAGGAGCCAGGGAAATCCAGGAGCTTTGTGGGTGGTCCTCTCTAGGACTGAGGTGGGGGGGTCTGTGGGGGATCTTGGTGCATAGCAGTATCCACTTATGCCTGTTTTAATTTGGTTTATTTCTTCTTCTTCTTCATCTTCTTCTTCCTCCTCCTCCTCCTCCCCCCCTCCTCCTCTTCCTCTTCCTCTTCTTCTTGAGACAGGGCCTCATTGTGTAGCTCTGGCTGGTCTGGAACTCACTCCGTAGATCAGGCTGGCTCTAACTCACAGGGATCTGCCTGCCTATGCCTCTGAGTGTTGGGGTTAAAGGTGTGTGCCACCATGCCTAGCCTCTATTTTAATTTGAAATAGTGTTTCCTTTGTGTGTATGTCTGTCTCTGAATCTCCCCCTTTTATGAGAATACAAGTCATATTGGATGGGGCCTATCTTAAGGACTTAATCTGAGCTATTACACTTGTGACAACCTTTTGTTTTTCTTTTCAATTAGGTTTTTAAATGAGCATACCAAGTCGTGGGTTTTATGACTGGAATTTTTATATCTACTTTGTTCTTATTTGTCTTCTTTGTCAACGTTCCTGGTCCCCTGCCCAACTCCTGCTTGTCCCCTACCCCCTGCTGACCCTATTTCTGCTTTCCTGTCACATGTATTACATTTCCTCTTTGCCCTAGACTCCCATTCCCAGGATCACATCCTCCTATGTCATGGTCCCCTTTCTAGTTTCATGACTTTCCCCATATGTATGCATGTGCACACACACTCACACATTAAAAAACAAACTGATATCTGCATGTGTGAGAAAACATGCAGTATTTGTCTGAGTCTGGCTTAATTTGCTTAACATATAATTTTTAGTACCATCCATTTTCCTGCAAATGTCTTAAATTCATTTTTCATTATAGATGTCTAAAATTATGTGTGTGTATTACACTTTATTTATGCATTTATCTGTTTGATCAGCCTGGTTCCATGTCTTGTTTATTGTTGACTGCAGCAGCAATAAGCATGCATACCCAAGTATCTCTGTGGTGGATCGACTTAGCTTTCTCTGGGTGTATGTGCAGGCGTGCTGTGGCTGGGCCATGCAGTAGCTTTGTTTTGAGCGTTTGAGAAACCCCGTTACTGATTTCTGTAATGGCTCTACCAGTTTGCCCTCCCAACCACTCTGAATATGATTTTTTCTTTCTCCATAGCCTCACCATCATTTGTTACCCTGATGTCAGCCACTCTGACTGGGGCAACTTCATTTTCAAATAAGGTAGCCTTCACGGATGTCAGGGGCTAGGGTGCCAGCAGCTTTGGGAGAGGCACAGGTCTAGCCGATAGTGAGGACAGATGGAGTTTCATGCTCTCCTTATGTGAGAGGGCCATGGGGATGTAGGCTGTAGGGTGATGGCCAGGGAAGGATGGCCGCCACTGCCAGACTGTGTCTCTGTGCAGTGTGCTTGCCATGCGTCCATATCAGCAATGGGCAGATTAAAAAGAAAATGATTGGCAGCCTTCAGATAAGTGTACATGAACGCTTGTATGTGTGGACATGGGTGGTGAGTGTATGGTGTGTATGTGTCTCTTTCCCCTCTCTGTGTAATCTCTCTCTCTCTCTCTCTGGGATCTGTCTCTTTCTCTCTGTATATTAGCATGTGATTATTCTTTAACATTTCTTACCTAAGTCGGAGTTGCTCCTGCTGCTACCTTATTTTTACTATTTGGCATAGGGCAGTGCTTCCCAGCCTTCCTCATGCTGCAGCCCTTTAATACAGTTCCTCATGTTGTGGGTCCCCAACTTCATAACTGCAATTTTGCTACTGTTAGGAATCATAATGTAAATATCTGTGCTTTCCAGTGGTCTTAGGCAGCCTCTAAGGAAGGGCCATTTGCCCCTCCCCATAAGGGGTCAAGACCCACGGGCTGAGACCCACGGTTATAGGGTCTCACTATGGCTCTTAGGCTGCCCATGAGTTCATGATCCTCCTGCTTCAGTCTCCCAAGTGCAAAATTGCAGCATGCCCCAGGAGGGATGCCTGGCTTCCTGTTGGGATTCCCCCCCCCCAGCTAGTCCGCTTGTTTATTTGAAGTTATGAAAACATACTATTATTGGGGAAACCTTAAGAGGTGGTGATTTGAAAGAAGTTAGGATACTGCTGCCTGTGTGTTTAGCTCTAGACGTTGTCAAATGATTCAGTAATTGTCCCTGCAGGGAATCTGCAAGGACCCATTGTATTTTGGATATTGAAAAAGATTACCTTTTGTAACTTGCTCCATTCATCTAATAAACACTTATTCAAGCATTGCTATGCGCAAACCACTTTGCTCGGTGCTGAGGTGACTACAGAATAGCAAAGATATTGTCTCTGGGTTTGAGATGCCTGTAGCCAAGTGAAGCAGACACTATGAGAGAAACCGTAGGTTAGTACCGGGAAGGCAGTCCAGTGAGTACTGAAATCATCTGCATTTATTTTTCCATATACTTTTATGCCCAATCCAAAAGGAGAAAGAAGGCAACAAAAGACTTCTTTAACAGGATGCAAAGGACAACTCAACAGTCAATTGCTTCAACACTTTGAGACATCGTCATTAGCATTTTTTTGTTTAGGCAGTGACACTACTCTGGACTAAGTATCCTGAAGGCAGCCATTCCCCCAAGTAACCTCATACTACAAAAGAAGGAGCAGAAGTAGACTTGCACATCCTGACCATCTGTCAGGATGGAATAGATCTACTTGTATGAGCCATCTTAATGTCAAAAGAACCGAGTAATCACATCCTGAGTCACAACGCGTAGCTACGCTTGTCAACCATTTTGAGCAACCTGCAAACTCTCTGACCATCAGACAAGGTAGAAGTAGGCTCGCATTTTTGGCCCTCCAGAGTGGTGATAGCAAACCAGGCTCTTGGCCAGCCCCACGGTCATGACACTGCAGGATTATCTTCTGAGGGTCTAAGCTAGAACATTCCACAGCCTAAGCACAATAAATGGTGCACTTTTCACCTTAGGAAAGTTTACAGTGATGTTATGGGGCAGGATGTAAGCTGAGGAGTGTCAGGTTGATTCTTCAGGCAATCCCTTTTTTGCTTGCGGTTGGTCCAAGTTGTCCCAGGTTGCCCTGGTGTTTGACTCTCCAAGGTCAGAAGGAGTTATTCCAGGAGGCTTTGTATTCCAGCATTTAAAATTAGCCCTGCTGTAGAGAGCCCTTGGCTCAGTCTCCACAGGCAGGGCTGGCTGTCTGCTTTATCCAGAAGGCATCCAAGGGACAACTTCTAACCCCAGGTAGAAGTGTCGCCTGCCCTCCAAGGTTGCACTGAGAGTTTATATATTACAGGACAGTTGAATAGCAGAAGTCACTGAGTTTACCTATAAGTGCTCCGAGGAAGTGGTGACGTCACAATCAAAGCGATTATTAGGAACGTACAAGGAGGCGGCAGAGACTGCCCCTCTTGGCATTTGTGAGGAAGGCTGCATGTTGCTATGGCATTTGGAAACTTCCATTTCCTTTTTAGAATTGTTCTCAATATCCTTATTTGGTGGAAGACCAGTAAGAGCAAAAGCAGTGAGGGGGTGGGGACTCGAGGTGCCCCTTTTCTACAAGTGACAAGCAGGTGCAGGTGGTGAAGACAGTGGGTTTGCTGGACAGAGGCATGACTCACATCCTGGGTGGGATAGTGCGAGGTTCCATCACAGCTCACAATTTAAAACTCACACAAATTGTTTATTTCTGGAATTTTCCATGTAGTATCTTTGGACTGTGGTTAGCCATGGATATTGAAACTGCAGAAACCAAGTTCAGATAAGCTATACGTGTAAAGGTTAAACTAAAACAGCACCGTTTCCTGAGGGCCCTGCAGGCCACAAGGGGCAGCGGGTCCCAGGCAGGGAGCCACAAGGCCCTTGAGAGACAGAGACGGTTAGGCACGCCATGCAGAGAAAGTGGGTATTTATTTAATGGGTTATGGAGGGGAAAGGGAAAGGTGGGGAGTGCAGAAGGGAGAAGAGCAGAGAGAGAGAAACAGAGAGAGGGAAAGAGAGAGAAAGAGAAACAGAGAGAGTGAGAGAGTGAGAGAGAGAGAAGAGAGGAGGGGAGGAGCGGGGAGAAGGGAGAGAGGCAGAAAAGAAAGGAGCTCAGGCTGGAAACAGAAGGAAGATCCTCTTGCCTCTGTGGACAGGGGAGGGAGTAGGCAGGGCTTGTCTCTTAAAGGGACAGGAAAGACCATTACAATACAGATATATGTTTCTGTATCTCCTTCCTCAAGAAGGAACTCACCCATCCCCTTATCTCAGGTCCTCTGTGCTTCTTCAGCTGGCTGATCCCTCCTGCCCCACTGACCTTGCCTGCTGCCATCATGGATAGTACTTAGCTTGTGACACTGCCCCAGATGTGTGCTGCTGCATGCCCCTGTTCTTCTCATCTATTTCATTTCTTTCTAGTGACTTTGCCTGGGAAACTCACATACACTGGCTAGAATGTGTTCAGCCATAAGGAATAAACTCCCGTCATGTGTGGTGACATGGACGGCAGGCCTGACAGTAGGGCCAGTGAAATATGCCAGGCACAGAAAGACATCCACCACATGATCAAATGTGTGAAAACTAAGAAAGCTGGCTTGGACTGGGGTGTGGCTTAGTGGTAAAGTGCTTACCCGGCATGCACAAAGTCCTGGATTCAATTCCACAAGAGAAAAGAAAAGAAATGAAAAACCTGCCAGAAGCTGTGGAGAGACGCTGGACAGAATTCGCTTCAGATCTCCTAGGAGGAGTCAGATTGGCCCACGCTGCTAGGCTCTCCAGGCTCTCCAGCACTGTGAGACTGTGGTGCTCTGTCTCAGGAGCCCTTGCCAACTAACTTGTCTTCCACCTCGAATCTTCTCTACTCTTTTGCAATGGTGGAAAAAATCAGTGAACTGCTTGCTTTAGCATCTAGGCTTCAAGTCCTAGCACACGGGTTCCAAATAATCCTCCTTTCAGATGGACAAATCTAGCTTTGCCACCTAAAGCTGGGTGACCCCAGAATTCTGGAAGTGGCTTCAGCTTTGGGTATCTGGAATGTGGGCAGAGAAGAGTCTGGTGAGAATAGGGGATGTGGCAGTGGCTGGTGGTGAGATGAAAGGCTTGGTTTGCACGTGTGGTTTCTGAAATCCCTCGCCCAGATTGGCAAGACAGACAAGTGATGTCATGTCAGGCTTCTCCTGCTTCTTGGGATCCCGTTTCCTTGTTCTGGCTTGGATCTGAAATGCCCCCAACAGGCTCATGTTTTGAATGCTTGTTCTTCCAGCTGGTGGCACTGTGTTAGGAGGCTGTGATAGTTGGGGGTGGGTGGGATCTGGGTGGCAGAAGCAGGTCACTAGGGGGTGCCTTTGGAGGTCATACCCTTACACTTGGTTCTGTCATGATTTCTGCCGCCTGGTTGGTTACCATCTGAACAGTGTCTGTTACATACTCTGCCATGCTACATGATGCCACAGACCCAGCCTCTCTGCCATGTTCTCCCTACCATACTGGATGAAAATCCCCTGAAACCATGAGCCTAAATAAATAAATCCTCTGGAGAGTGAATGCTGTAGGTGTTTGGGTTAGACCAAGAGTGACTTACACACAGGGCTTCCTTGCCACTCACAGACATGTGCCTTTGTGGGGTAGATGGGATTCGATGGCCCATGGTGGAGGTGTGTCTGACAGATAACACTGTTTAAGTAGGCCACCATGATGGACTGGGGAGATGGCTCATTTCTAAAGTGCTTGCCGAAGAAGTATGAAGACCTGTGTTTGATCCCCAGAACCCATGTAAAGCTAGGCACGGTGACACACACACACTTGTAATGCCCAACGCTAGGGAAACAGAAAAAGGTGGACCTCTGGGGCTGGCTGGCTTATCAGCCAGCTTACTGAGTGAGATCCAGGCCAGTGAGAGTCTTTGTCTCAAAAGCCAAGGTACCTGAGGAATGTCACCAAAGCTTATCATCTGGCCTCCACGGACATGTACATACACATGCACACATGTTTGTACATACATGTACCCACATGACCATGCATGCATGCTCACATGAAGGTCACTCTGAGACTCATAGATGGCCACTGCCAGCCTGATGTGACCTTTGGCTACTGTTCTCCCCACTTGCCTGGCCTGGTCTGGCTGTACCTGCACTCCAGGTTCTTCTGCGCTGAAAGACTTTCTCAGAAAGTCTGTGTTCCCTGCACTACACTGCTTCCAGCTTAAAGCCCAGGGCCACTGTGTGATCCCAGTCAGCTCCCCATGTAACCCCAAGCTAACACTTCACTTCTGTGTTTATTTTGTTCTGGTCCTGCAGGGGCAGGTCAGCATGTTAGTTTGAGTACACAGTTTTGGAAGCAATGGCAAACAGATACATGTTTGAGCTATTTATTTAATTTATTATCTGTCTATGTATTTTAGGGACAGGGTCTTTCTATGTAGTTTCAGCTGGGCTGAAACTTTCTCTGTAGTTCAGACTGATTTGGAACTCCTAGAGATCCACTTGCCTTTGCCTCCTGAGTGCTGGAATTGAAGGTGTATTCCACCACTCTTGAGCATTTTGAATATAACGATTCAGGTCTTTGAAGGGCCTGCCCCTGCTAGAGTGGAGTCAGTCATCATTAGCCTCTGGTTCTTGGCCAGGTTGGGCCAGGAACACAGCTGGCCTAGTCAGCAAAGTGGACAGACAATACTGTAGGTGCCAACTGCAGCATGGTGGCTTTGAGTCCCTCTTCCTTTGTCTGTCCTATGTCGTTGCCCACATAATTTTCAACTTTATACAGTTGAACAAATGGATACCCAGCCTTCCTTCCATTCCTCCTCTTCCTCTTCCTCCTCTTCAGGAAAGGTCTCATGTAACACACACTGGCCTTGAACTCATGTAGTTGAGGATTACTTCGAACTCCCGTTCCTCCTGCTTCTTCCTCCTGACTGGCACACATCTGCTCTCCGTGGCGTCTACGCTCTGCCACTCTCAGGGATGCTGTCTTGAGCGATCAGATCTACACATTAGTGTCACACTCCAGAGGTACAGATGGTCTGCTGTTGGGCACACGGGCAAAGCTGTGCCCCATGTGGCCTGACATTGCTGGTCTCTTTAAGCTTAGACATGTGTCTGGGGTATAGGAGTCTAAGAGGCATGAGGAGTCCTTGGTGTAGACTAAACCTTGATTCTACAAAATTAAGGACAATGCAAAGCAGGTCTGTTAGCGGGAGTCTAGACCCTGCTCACTCTCTCTTCTGCTCCTTGGCTAGACAGAAGCCAGGGTGTTGCCAAAGGACCGGAGATACATGTTCTTGGCTCTGGGAAGTCTGCAGCAACAACAGCCTTAGATTGTTTAAATTCTGTGGCTATTCGGATATAGGGATGCATCGGACAGGATCTTAGTCTCTTCAGATTATGGGCACAGTGCAAGGACAGAACATTAATACTACAATTGAGGAAGCTCACAGGGTGACTTGGAGATCTCATTTAGATGCATAATATTTCCTCCTCGCCCAACTGGAAGCATGAGAAACTTAAGAACATCAGAGAGTCTGGCCCCCTAGGAAGACAGGATCTACTGAGTGTCTGTAAGATCCTAAGGCTGCCAGCCCTGGACACTGGAATGCTAACCACTACCCCTTATTCACCCATGCCCCCCTGTGGCAGCTACTAAGCCTGTTGCTTTTACTGTGTTTAGTCTCAGTTCATGGATGCAAGTGTCCCTATGTCATCCTATTACTGACATCAGTGCTGCTATAGCAGGATTGGTATTTGTGTGTGTGTGTGTATCTCCAAACCATACACACACACACTATAACATCTCTTCCTACTGACAAAGTTATTTCTAAGATGTTTTTGTCTTTGCTATGGGCTACAATGCATTGTTTTGATCTTTGTATACATTATAGAAAAAGTCAGCCAAGCTAATTAGTGTCTCCATCACCTGATCAACACCTTTGTGGTGAGAACGTTAAAGACAGTCTTTTTGTAAGCAGCTTCCTTCAGTCTAGTGGGGACTTTGCTTTCTTTGAGCAGCCTCTCCCCTTTGTTCTGCCCTGCCTCTTGTTCCCCACCCCCACCTCTGGAAACAGTCTTTCTACGACACTGCCTTGTTGTAGCCCCAGCTTTAAGTATGGTACCTATCTTTAGGGTTTGACTTGTGTCACTTCAGCTTCATGTCCCCCAATTTGTCCACTTATTGTCTTGAGTATCAAGAGGTCCTTTAAAAAATATTTGTTTTTTAAAATTATGTGTGTGTGTGTGTGTGTGTGTGTGTGTGTGTGTGTGTGTGT
>LOJH01028491.1:0-13358 GCA_001685095.1 Ellobius talpinus | reverse complement strand
AAGTAACACACCTTTACACAGTTAAAGTACCATTCCGCAGCCTTAACAAAAGTAGCACCTTTACACAGTTAAAGTACCATCCCGCAGCATTAACAAAAGTAACACACCTTTACACAGTTAAAGTACCATTCCGCAGCCTTAACAAAAGTAACACACCTTTACACAGTTAAAGTACCATTCCGCAGCCTTAACAAAAGTAACACCTTTACACAGTTAAAGTACCATTCCGCAGCATTAACAAAAGTAACACCTTTACACAGTTAAAGTACCATTCCGCAGCCTTAACAAAAGTAGCACATCTTTGCCCAGTTAAAATAATATTCCACAAAAAGTGTACACGGTATTGCGTGTGGAAGGGGACTAAGTTTTAGTAAAGGGATTGAGGAAGCTATTTTGAATGGTAAGCGAAGGTAACTCTGGATGTCAGACACATAGTGAGGACAGGTTAGAGCTGAAGACCAGGGTGTCTGTGGCAGCTAGAATAGACTGACCAGCTATTGTATTCTTTACTTCATTTGTTTCTCTTTAGAACATCGTCATCAGTTAAGCTCTGCTTAATATAGTTCCAGGCCATATTTTTATTTGTTAAATATGCTGTCCTCACAGAAAGCAGATATAGATGATACAAGTCAAAAGTCTTCATGAATGTGGCCCCATGGTTACGTAATTTCTAGAACACACTTCTAAACAATTATCTTTGTGAGCAGTTTTTTGTACTTAATCTAATTAATTATGCTAACCTTCACTCAGTCATCTTAAAATATTTTGGGTCATAAAAAGTCAAATAGGAAGGCGTTTGAATTGTAGATATTCCAATAACTGATCGTGTGACCTTGAAGAAACCACTTTAGTTTCACAAGACTCAATTTCTTTTAAAAGCTTAAATGTTGAGCGAGGGGGAGGGGGAGTGGGAGGGAAATGGGAGGTTGGGAGAAGGTGGAAATTTTTAATAAATAAATAAAATAAATAAAAAACTTAAATGTTATTGTACCACTTTTTCCTTCCCTGCCCTCCTCAAATCCCCTCAACACCATTCCCTCTTAAATGAACAAACAGCCTCTAATAACTGACTAACCGTACAGTGGGGAAACTAGGTCCTGCCTATGTGCCGTGCTCTTCCAATGCCCTTCGGGTAACTGATCCAAGGGTAGGCACTGGTTGTAACTAGGTCACTGAGTCATTTTCTGGAATGCTGCTCACATTGTAGATGGCAAGCAGACACTGCAGACTGTCAATATTGATAAAGATTGTTAAACATTTTGATGTTTGCCTTACAGGTGTTTTGTCCGCACTCTCTAGCACAGAAAGGGTTCTTTCCCCCTCCCCCAGCTATGTTCCTCCTTGGGCTGGAGCTGCATTCATTTCTCGAGCACAGAGTAGAATTTCACTGGGTTAGTTCATTGTGCACTGAAGGAATAGATGGGGTTTCAATTCCCCCTTTCCACTTCCATTTTACTACAGAAGCTGGTTGGGCAAATCAACCTCCACTGACTGTCTGAGATAGTCTGCTCTTCCCTACCAGGCTCTCTTGATTCCCCCATCAGTCCAGTGCCATAAAGTTTTCTGCAATAATCAGACCTGCGCACCTGCACTGTCCACAGTAGTAGCCCCCAGTCATGTGGACATTAGAAAGTCGAGATATGGGTTGGTGTTTTTAGTTAAATGAAGGCTAGTTAATTATTCTGAATGAATGTAAAGTCAGATGTAAATAATTGCCTGCAGCTAGCAGATATGGCAGCAGAGATCCTGTCTGTGTCCAGTAGGAAGGGATAGCAGACATTATTTTCATTTAGAGCATTAAAATTAAGTAAGCTGTGTCTAACATAGTGCCAGTCCCATTTATATATATATATATATATATATATATTTACCTGTGTTAGTACTTTGTTTTCATGTTGTCTGTATGTGTACCATGTGTGTGCCCATTGTCCAGGGAGGTTAGGAGAGAGCGCTGACTCTCTTAGAGCAGGAGTTACAGGTGATTATGAGCTGCTCTTGTGGGATACCTGTTTTCACTGCATGAAGATGTGTCTCTGTTTTGCCTCACTTGCCTAAGGTACCTGATTGGTTTAATAAAGACCTGAATGGCCAATAGCTAGGCAGAAAGAGTGTAGGCAGGACTTCTGGGGAGAGAGAGGAATTCTGGGGAGAAGAGAGGCAGGATTTCTCCAGCCAGACACAGAGGGAGTCGAGTGTACAGTGTGGAGGAGGGGTAAAGAACCATGTGGCAGGCATAGATGAATAGAAACAGATTAAGTTGTAAGAGATAATTGGGAACAGACCCAAGCTAAGACCAAGCTTTCATCATTGTTAAGAAGTCTCTGTGACATTCTTTGGGGACTTGTGGTCCAAAGAAATTCCAACAAGAAAGTTGAACTACCAGGTGCTATGTGGATACTGGGAATTGAACCCAGGTTCTGTGCAAGAGCAAGATGTGCTCTTAACTACCAAGCCATTACTCTAGCTCCCAGCCCCGTAATCTTGCTTCTTAAATATGGAGGAGAGAGACAAGAAAGATTTTACTTTTTTTTTTCTGTGGATGCAGCGTTTAGCTTCAGTCTAACCTCTACACTTTAATTAATCTTAATGGAGAATTCTGAATTTAGGTGCCAGCTTCTGATCCAGCTATAATCATGTGGTTTTTATTGTCTCAATGGTCATTGTTTCTTGCAAGTCTGTCTTGTAGGTTCTCCCCAGTGGTGGTGGTAGGGGGTGGCTGGTGGGACAGGATTTAAGCATTCCTCTGAGCCGCAGAAAGACTACATTTCTCCTATCATCTGATGCCTAGAACACACTAGACAATGACTTACAGACTGCCCTGCATCTCAAATGTGACTTTATTAAATGTCATGGGACAAAGCAGTTTTAGGTACCCTGGTATTTTGGGGTGCTGCCTCAGCATGGCAGTTGGAATCTCATGTCTACTTACTGTTTTTGTGACTGTGGAGGAATGCCTTGACCTTTAATGGGACTCAGTTACCCAATTGGGATGATTTGATGGGTCTTTAACCCCTGCAGCATAACTCAATGCCCAGCAACTAGACTCCAAGGGCAGAGCGTGGGAGAATGCTGCAGGTGCAGGTGTCAGCACTGCATATATACCCACTTCCCAGTTTCTAGATGCACTGCCTTATTTTATTCATCCAGTTCTGCTATTAAGAGTTCTGAGAGTCTCATTACCTCCCTTCTTCCCTCCTCAATCCTTCCTTTCCCTTCCTTTTTTCTTTCCTCCCTCCCCTCTCTTGTTACTTGTGATAGGGGTGGTACCCAAGGCTTCACACATGCTAAACAAGAGCTGTATATGTAAAGAACATGTCACAGCCTCTGATATTGTTTCCTATACTGTCCTTAGTACTTCTTTGTTATTTTCTCTATTTCTTTTATTTAATGTGATAAAAGTTTGAGTGCCTCTCTACACATAAGCCCCTCTAAAGCATGAATCTTGTTTCCTTATATTAACCTCTGTATTGCCAGTGCCTTGGAACTCAGTGAGTGAACCCAGATTTCCAAATGGAGAGCCACTCCCCATCTGCTTGAAATGAAGCAGACCCAAGAGCCATTGCTGGCATTGCTGCTAATGAGCTGAGGTGTGTAGACTGTTGGCTACTCTGAGTTCTCCAGTGACATGTGGATAAATGAAATTCAGCCACTCAACAATGGTGCTATAAGAGTCAAATGCCCCCAGACAGGTGCAATGCTGGGGAGGTGCCTGGCATGTGGCAGGCACTTAACAAGTGAAAATGTGGCTATAATTGTGACATTTATCACAGCATTTTCATTTGAAATAGAAATTAATCTGTCTTCTGTCATTTGGCTGTTCATCATTTGACATAATTTTGTCCACCTCCCCCTTGGTTTTGTTCTTTGTCCTTGAAATTCCTAAATCTTCAGGATAGAGCTTGTGGCATGGGCAATTGGTAAACATTAAGCAGGCTGATGCATGCCACAGTTCCCGTACTGGGTGGAGGGTGGAGTGGCAATAGAGTCAGCCAGTTCATAGCGGATGAAGTGGAACAACACAGTGACCGTGTGTTTCTTCAGGAAAATATGAGGGTGGACTTATCTGTATACTGCATCCCTCACAACGAATTTTTGTAAATATACTTGAATGCCTTACGTTCCTTAAAGGAGACCTTCAAACATGTGCAAACCCTTGACTAAATCTTCTAAAGGAACTGTTTATTTAATCTGAGAGACGGAGAATGAGGTGCTAAGAGTTTGGATGCAGGGCTACTGAGGATTACATTCTGTTATCCGTGAAATGCAACACTTCCTTTGATGGATGGTCATTATTTTCTATAAGAAATGAATCGATTTTCATGGCCAGTACTGTGTTTTTCCCCAAGTTTTCTCTTTGCGCTGTGTCTGGGTGGAGTAAGCTAGAAAGCTGGTAAGAATGTTATCTAGTAAGGTATCCCCTGTTTATGCAAATTGGACATTGGGGTTGGGTGTGTATGTTCATCTTTATTTTTCATGTTGTAAGCAGGGGTTTCTTACCTTAACTTCATATTTTGTTCTTCCAGGGAATATTTTGAAACTGCTGGTGCTCAAGCTTCATCTGCAGGCATTCTATATTATCTAGTCTAGGAAGAGTTTGAGCCTATAATGGTCGGCTACACGCAATGGTATACAGCAGTTACAGTCAGTTGACTATAATGGTTAGTGACATGCATTGGTCAGTGGCATGTGATGGTTAGCTGTATTCAATGGTCTGTTGCATTTGAGTCAGTGTCATTTGAGGATTGGCTCCATGTGGTGGTAACCTGCATATGATGGTCAATTGCATGCAAAGGTTTAGTAGCATGTGTTAGCAGCATGCAATGATAGTCAGTTACATGTGATGTCTAGCTGAATGTGATGGTTAGGGACATGCATTGATCGGTGGCCTGTGATAATCAGCGTATGACATGGTTAGCTCCGTGGATGGTCAAATGCAAGCACTGATCAGCTTCATATGAAGAGCTATGGCATGTGATGATCAGCAGACATGTGATGGCAGTTCCCTAGAAATTCTACTTGTAGTGAGACATTGGAATCTGCCAGTGAGGAAGAGAGCCTGCAGAGACAGATTGTGGTTCAGAGTCTTTGCTCCAGTTGGTGAGTGACATGGAGTTAGATAGTCACTCCTTCCTTACATCTTGTATTTCTCATCTAAAACCAGGTTAGAATAGTAAGTTGGAATATTAGGTTAGAGTCGTAGCTTTAATCTTTTGAATTAAGGAACCCTTTAAGAAGGCTTATCTTCCAAGAATGTAAGTCTATGTGTTTTATATAAAATCTTCATAATATTCAAGGGAGTCACATTATCTGGGTTGGTTAGGATTCTTCTGCTCACAAGTGAAGTGGAGTAGAAAATATGATTCTCATATATCCAGGAGCTCAGGGGATGCTGGAGGAGGCTGTTCTTATTTTTCTGCTCTGCGCAGAGATCTTTGCTTTCTTTACAGCAAAATTACTTCAAAATGATGGCAAAAATGTGCAGTAGCAGCACAGACTGACCTTTATCCATGAGCCACCCCAATGAAAGGAATGGCTCTTTCTCCTAGTTTTGGTAAAAGTCTGGCACAGCACTGGGTCTCCCAGCAGAGTGGATGCTCAGCTGGCCCAGTGCCTTTGCCTACAACGTGGGATGGGCAGGCCTCACCTGAATGGCAAGGAGAGATTATCAGGGCAAGTTTCAAACAGAAAGAAAACAAGGGAAGGCAGGAGGGGAAGGAAGAATGGGGAGGAAGGAAAGAAGCAAGGAAGGAATAAGTGTATTGTTATCATAAGATGAACACAGTGAATTCTGGGAAGGCAAAGATTGCCAGCATCTGATCTGTGATGTTTGGCACTCAAATGTCTCTCTTATGCCCATGTGTTAAGGGAATAGCTTTCCAGATTGGTACTCTTGGGAGATGGTGAAACTTCTAATCCTTGTGGGATGTTGGGAGCATGGTTTTGAGGGGGATGGTGGAAACCGCCCCCATTTCTCTCATGACTTCTTGACTGTGAGGTGAACAGTGCCTGCCATTGATGTCAGGTATGCCCTTGTAAGACCTAAAAGCAATGGGTCCACTTGATCATAGACTAGAATCTTGGAAGCTAGAAACCAATATAAAACTAAGTTTTTTTTGTCTGAGGTGTTTGTTACAGTTACAGAAAACTACTAACACATCTGTCTTACTTTAAAGGCTGGGAATCTATGGAACTCCTAGAGATGTAGACTCTCAAGTTGAAAACCTTTAGACTTACCAGGCCCAGTGGCGATATCAACAATAAGCAATACTAAATGTCTGCCATGATTGACAAGTATGAAATCCTCTGGATGCTGTTATAAAAATGTTTTTATATATACTATTTTTGTAGTTACTGTATAAGAATAGCTATAGATTTTCTCATCTGTGTTTAATTTTATGTACCACTTGCTTCTAGTGTGCCAGTGTATACTGAATCTGTCAGTCCCACTTTTTTTTTCTGGTGGCAGTAATGGAGCTTGAAGAGATTTGTAGATTTGTTAAGGACCCACAGAAGAAGCATAAGAGCTGAGATTCAAGAATAGCTTTCCCATTCCACAAACAATACTGTTCCCATGAACATGCCTCGTATGTCCAGCCATATACTCTGTGATTTGAGATACTTGCTCCATGGAGGACTCTTTACTGCGAGCATTCCCTCTTTGACCACTATAGTGGAATTGCTTTCTTAGTTAATAACAGTGTAGTCTCTCATTTCATTTGAAACAGGGTAGTTTTTGTCTGTTTGAAGTTGATTTTTTTTATTTTTAAAATGAATATATCCCATGAATTCTGCCTTGCTCCTGATTCTATAGTTATCTACTAGTTGAGATTATCTCTCATTATGTAAGCTATGCCTCTCAGCCTGGAAGAACTTGCCTGAAATATGAGTGTGACAGTTATGCTCTTGTCCAGGAAATTCCCAGGGATTAATGGAAGGAGGATTGTTAAATTTGGTGCCTTGCAGTATCTTGTGTTTTGAAATGCTAAGACCAGGATAAACAACCTGTCACTTTTTAAGAGAGTGTAATTTCAAAAGCAGTGGGCCCGACTGGTCAAAATGGTCATGAGTTTTGCCTGAAGTTGCTAATAAATTGGCTATTTAATCTAGAACCTCTAGTGGTAATGTAATTCATTGCTTGGGTCACTAGCTTTAATTATTGCCTTTCTAAAGGTATTTGGAGGATGTCCTTAGAGGATGGAAAAACCATGTCTTCAGAATGTATGGGGAAATATGTTGAAGGAAAGGAACAAAATTAGTAACAGACAAATAAACCCATTAACTTTACTTAGTTATAACACATGCTAAAGTCCATGGGTACATACTTCTGTCAACAACTTATCTGGGCTTATGCTGCCATTATAGTTCTCCTTTTCTTATTATTATGGGTGGATTTAAGCAGTCATTGACCAAAACCCTAATGTCTATTAGCCTAGCTTGCTCATATTTTGGTTGAAGAATTAGAAACTTATATTGATTCATTGACTTTGTTAAGGCCTTCCATCTCCTGGCATCCCTGCCTCCCAGTCCTTGGGGCTCTTTCCATTCGAATCCTCCCTTAGCAAGACAATGCCTAGACATAGACTGAAATACACCCAAGTACAGGCTTCTTTAAGAAACAGAAACTTAGTCTTGAAATGCATTTGACAGCTCAATTTTTACTAATTGCCAGTTTGATTAGTGCTTAGTGGCCAATGGCTGCAAACCATTTCCTGCCTAGCCAAGCAAAGAGAATTGTAGAGAACAAATGATGCTACTCTGTTTAAAAATGACCTTGAAATTTTCCCCAAAAGAGAGGGAACTATTATTATCCCAGACAAATAAATGGGAAGACGGGAATAGAAAGACTGGGCAACGTCTCCAAAATAATCAGCTGAAATTAGAAGTTAGCCTTGCTAATGGCCACCCAAGGGCAAGAATTCTGCTGGTGGTTGGCTTTGCCAGCTACAGAAAGGGCCAAGTTAAACAGGACATAATTAGAGATAGAGTTCCCATGCTTTCTCCTGACCTCTGACCTCTAGCCAAGAAGGTCTTGCCAAGTCTGGCTTCTTTTGGTAAGAAAAATGAAATGGAGGGCATTAGTATGTATGACTCTCCTGCTGCTTCCTAGCCTAGTCCCACTTCACATCTAGGACTTAAAGTATCCTGTATGGAGTTGGGGGATGAGAGTCTTAACCATTGAGCCACCTCTCCAGCTTCTCAACCTTATTTTCTGTGGAGGAAAGTGGTCTTAAGATCAAGTTGCTGTCAGGCCCAGCTGTCTCTATGAAACAGATTCTAAGCTGTTACTGTCTTCTGCCTTTTGCTGGAGGAAGGAAGGAAGAAGGCATCAGTAAGAGCCTTGTGTCCTGGCATGATGACAGTTCTTCCAGGGAAGAACGATTATCAGGGAAGTCCTTCTGTATATGTGATGCTTTTATTGGTTAATGAATAAAGAAACCGTGTTGGCCTGTGATAGGACAGAATAGAGCTAGGCGGGAAAACTAAACTGAATGCTAGGAGAAAGTAGGCAGAGTCATCAGGAAGCCATGTAGTGCTGCCAGAGACAGCATTGGAACCTTGCCGGTAGGCCACGAACCTCATGGTAAAATATAAAATAATGGAAATGGGTTAAGTTAAGATATAAGAACTATCTAGCAATATGCTTAAGCTATTGGCCAAACAGTATTGCAAATAATAGAGTTTCTGAGTGATTATTTCAGGTCTGAGCAGCTGGGAGTAAATGAATGGCCTCCAACAACACTAAGCCGTTACTCTCTTCTGCCTTTTGGTTGGAGAAAGGAAGGTGGAAAGCATTGGTAAGAGCCTTGTGTCCTGGCATGATGACAGTTCTTTTAGGGAAGAAGGATTATCAGTGACTTAACAGACAAGACCAGCGAAGCTCCCTCTGCAAAAGAAAAGTATTTGTTGAGGACACAAAGAGGCAGGTGGATCATATTTTCTTCCATATGTTCAAACCAAACATAGTTAGAAGTCAAATGTGTCCATGACTGAGTAGATAATAGCCTCTCCAGATTGTCTTATTTGAAGTCCTATAAACTAAGGATGGCGTCTCTCCAGCAGGACTTGATTGCACCTTTAGGAACCGGTAAACTAGTGGACACCAAATGGTCTCCTTTGTTAGGACCTATGCTGGCCAGGCTGATAATTGTTATCTCAATAAGGGTCTATGTGAGGATGGTATTCCAATTTTTATGTTGCAGGGGAGACAAATGTAAGACTCAGAGAGGTCACTGAACTGACTTTGGACTCTCCAATGTCAGATTCCAGTCTCAGGATTCTTTTCATATGTCCTCCTTGGTTTTATTTAGAATGAGTACCAAAAACTTTTCAGGTTCTTGTGTGATGAATGTAAAACAAACCACAGAAGCATGTTAAGTCTGTACTAGGAAACAGAATATTGCAGCTGACAGTGCTTTTCAAGACTAGGAAACTAGGGGTCCTTGAAATTTGGAAATTTCCAAAGTTTATTGATACTTTTCTCAGAAAATATACACAGCATAGATATACCAAAGATATCTTACAAGCCCAGGAGAGAGGTCTCCCCTTTCCCTCACTGTCTGTGCTTTCCTATGCATATGAGTTTAGGAAGGGGAAAAGTCAGAGCCTGTCTTTCCCACTAGGTTATGAATTCCTGCATTAGCAAGTGTTATACACAAGAAACTGTGTGTGTGTGTGTGTGTGTGTGTGTTTGATATAAATTAAGCAATGGAGGTTAAAGAGATTCAGTTTAGGAGATTGGTTCCCAAGGTTATGGAAATTGGTTTAAGTATGAAATATAGTCAAGTCAGCAGGTTGGAGAGGGGATAGTTGATGTTGCTTAGTTAAAGGTAGATATTTTTCCTTCCAGGGTCCTTAGTCTTTTTCTCTTAAGGCCTTTGGAGACTTCGGGCCTTGTGAACTTTCCTCCAGGTTCCTCCAAGATCTCTTTGCTTTAATCTTTATTTGTGCCTGTCTCTGAACTCTACAAGTATCAGTTACAGTTCTCTGTGGTTTATGTGCATCTCACAGACAACATTTCAAGATTCTTAGTTAAATCAAGGGTCCGGATCACTGTGGAACAAATACAGGTGTGGTTGGTCCAGAATGGGAGGAAACAATGTGAAGAAAGACATCCTCTGGCTAAGTGAACAGGCTCATAGTTGGAATAGCATGAAAACAACCTTTTCCTATGGCCGCAGTTCTGGTAATTCTTGCCTGGAACACATTGTAAGTATACCTCAAGAACTGGAGAAAGTTTTATTTTCCTCCAAATCACTCCAGGTTGGATTGCCACAGCCTGCACAGCTTAGACAAGGGCAATGAGGGAATGAAGAGAGGACAGACACAAACACACATACAGAAAAATGGATTGGGTGGGATGTGCACTCACACACTAGCAGCCTGGGATGCAAGGCTAGTGTACACAGCTGGAGGAGGAGAGAGCAGGTAATAGCTAATCTCTGTAGGATGTCTCTGTAGGGGAGCAGTTTCAGGTTTGCAGTCTTACCTCCGGGAGGAGGACACTGTGGTAGATGTTTGTGTATATACTGAATTTTTAGCTCAAAGTCGGTCATTCATGACATCCATATTTGGGCCAGAAGAAGTCTTTGCCATTCACATGGGTCTGAGGCATTGGGAACCTTGACATGGCTGTGCCCATGTCAACAAAACACATTCACTTAGCATTTCATAGGCTCCCCATACTGTGCCACTATCTTCTATGAGGAATCTTGACCATTTGAAGCCCACTCTTGCTTAGAGATTTGTCATTAGATAATGTTGCAGATTGTATTTTCTAGAACTCTTTTGGTTGCACATGACATGAATGGAATTTGCAGTGATCAAGTACAAGGAAAAACTTACAGGATGAAGTCTCATCATTCATGTCATATTTTAAGCTCTTTGGGTACATGGGGTTATCTGATATAGCCCCAGATCTCAGGGAAGTTGTACTTTTTCCAAAGGGCAAGGAAACACACAAGAACAAAAATACATCTTTTTCCCTAATTGAAACAACATGGGATTTGGAAGGCCTGGGTTGGTCATCTATTGTCTTAGTATAGTGCAAAGTCTCAGTTTCTTTGTCCTCATATTGGGAACATTGATTGTTCCTTCTGTTCATGTTTGTTTTATAAATTGGCACATCATATATAAAGTACCTGTCATATTGCCTGGCATATAGTTTGACTTTAATAATGGCACCAATGGTGTTGTTATAGTATCCAACAGATGGATGTCAGGTTGCTGAGATCCCTGTGGTCTGCTGTGTCCCAGAAACTTCAGAAAGTGGCTGAGCTTTCTCTGGACTGATGGGACTGTGGTTATCAGAACCACATGTGTAGCAGGGAGTCAGAAGCAAGTACTGTGTATTCAGGGTACAGAGCAAGCTTCCCTGACTGGACTGGAGGCTTCAGAGAGGTTGGAGGGTTACAGTAACATCTAGCCTTTCTACATCTAGTTAAAATTATCCTGCAGTCGAGTCTGAAATCTCACCCACCTTGCCGTGTAGAATTCAACAGCATTTGCTCTGAGTGGGAATTCCTTTCTCCTTTGCCTACCTACACATAGGTAGGACAATGGAGCCAATGAACTATCTCCATTGTCTGCCAAATGTTGAGTTAAAAGATTGAATACTTGATATTTCTGTGGAGCAAGTCTAATGAGTGTGTCCTGAATGTGGATCAGCTAGGCCCAAGCACCAACGGAAAGCATTGTCCAATGTTCAAGGAATTGTCAAGGCTCAGGACCCTGCCATTTGGGATTTCTTAGATACGCCTGCCTTTCTAGGTAGAAACAGAATATTGTAAATTCAAAGAGATACTTATGTACCTGAGTACATAGAATATTATTATGCTGAAAGAATCCAGAGACATTATCCAGTACTCAGTGTTAACTTCATATTTGATTTTTAATTTTTGTAGATCTAGGGATTGAACTCAGGTCTTTGAACATTCAACAAATAGGCACTACCATTGAACCAAAATGCAAGTTCATGTTTAACTTTTATTGTAGAAAATACTACAGAGCTTCTTCAGCGGCTGTTGTGTAATGGTCTCATCACCTTTCACAGCGACACTCCTTCTGTGGACAGCTTCACAGCTTCAGAAGTTTGTGACTTTATCTTTGAATTGAGTTGAACACCCTCTTGTGTTTTTCTGTACTTATTTTTGTTTTAGTATATGGCAGAATTACAAGACAGATAACATTATCTTAATTGTTCTTAATAGGAAGGGAGACGTATAACTAAACATCATATTACAGGGAACTGAGAGGGGGAGGGAGGGGTATATTTGGTTGAGGATAGAGCTAGAATGGTGTCCAAAACTTGAAAAAACACAACTGAGGGGGAGGTACTTCTGGGCAAGATGCTGGATGGAGAAGCTGTGTCTATGCAACTTGATGAGGAGGGGACAGGATTAGAACAAATTAAACCCTGTTCAAGGAGAAACAGATAATCAAAAACCCATAGAGTGGTGGTAGGACTCCAGAAAGGTACAGGAGAAAGATGGACGACTCACAGGAGAGAAGCTAGCTTGGATATGTTTAAGTTATGTGACCATGGTGAGAAGAGGCTTGAGTAATGGCCCTCGCAACTGTTGGCTTTGATGAGACATTTATTTAAAACTTGCTTTTCCTCGGTTTCCCCCTTTCCTTGCCTCTTCATTATCTCATTCATTTGCTATTGCCATTTTTATGCTATGTAATTTTTACCTCACAGCACATTCCACATTATTTTTCCCATTTTCTGGTCTGTGGTCACTAATGATATATTATGGACTTTAAGTGGTTTTAAATGCATTCCTAGACTTTATATAGTTTGATTTTGTGGCTACTGAAGCAAGTTTGTTTTATCATCACTTGTGGTATGGGGGCTGAATCCTTAAGAGTAGGATGATTGATAATATTCCCAAATAAAGCTGGAAGAGATATTCAAAATGGATCCACAAAATGACATCACAGAAACACAAGAACTATGAGAAAGAAAAGTACCATGACTTCTCCAAAAGACCATACTTTTCAGCTACCGAATTCAAAGAAATGGGCTGGAAAGGTCGCTCAGTAGTTAGGAGCACTTGTTTTTGCAGAGGACTTGGGTTTAGTTCTTAGAAACCACATGATGGCCACAACCATCTATAATGAGATTTTGTGCCCTCTTCTGGCGTGTAGGCATACATGCAGGCAGAACACTGCACATAATAAATAAATAAATCTTTAGAAAAGATACTGAAGATGTTGATTTTTTTCAGCTGTGTGGTACTCCATTGTGTAAACATACCACATTTTCCTTATCCTTTCTTCAGTAGAAGGGCATTTAGGTTGTTTTGAGGTTCTGGCTATGATAAACAATGCTGCTATGAACATAGTTGAGCACATGTCCT
>LOJH01028488.1:4916-17724 GCA_001685095.1 Ellobius talpinus | reverse complement strand
CAGAGGAAACATTATTTCTAGGAATTCCTTGTCTACAATCCCTTCTCAGATGTCTTATTCTACCACAATTGAAACATTTTGCATTTTGATGTCTCCTCATATTTTTGGAAATTGTTTCTCCTACCCAAGCCTCAGTTTTATAGTAAAATGCCTCAAAAATTAATTGTATGACGGATACTTTCATTCATTGGTTCTGATCTAACCTTTAAAGTCCCAAGTATCTTTTTACATTTTAAGTTGAAATTTTTAAAAGCCAGAGATTCAATAAGTACGAGTCTAGTTTTTGGATCTGTTATTTTTATAGTCTTAGTTAATCTTTGTAAAAAGTCACTAAAGTGTTCTCTTTGTCCTTGTTTAATGCTAATATATGATTCAATTATTTTTCCTTCTTCTTGAATTCTGTCCCAAGAATTTAAGGTTGCTGTATGGAATAGGGACAAGGTATGTTCATCATAAAGAGCTTGTGGATCAGGATAAGAGCCCTTGCCAAGAATTTGATCTTTGGAAGCCTCAAATCCCTTTGCCCTTCCCTGTTGTTCTATTTATTTTTGCCTCCTCTCACTAGTAGCATTTCCATAGAAATTGTGGTGAGTCTTCAAGTATTGCTGAGGATAATTGAAGCCAATGGTGTTGCTTCAATTATTCAATGCTTCAATTGCTTAAAGCCCATGTTTTTATCATCTCCCTAACAAATGGTGAATGCAATCCATAAGATACTACTGCTGTCTTAATTTTTAGATTGTTCATAACTATAGGTTTCCATCTACATTCTTTGAATCCTTTTGGGTATTTAGTACTTGATGGTTTGTCAGAGGTGATTATGGAGTAAGTAGCTAAAACTCTTGGTAAGTCATCTCTGACTTTGACAAGTACTGATGATGCTAAATCCTTTCCTTGTACCTCCTCTCCTTACTTAACAGTTTCGATAATTTCCTCAGTTTATTCAAATCTTTTTACCACTGTCTTTTGTAAAGCCTGGATCTCCTGACCTGTGAAGATTTCATTGACTCAAATAACTTCTTGTCTTCATTCTGCACATATGATTCCAAGTTATGAAGTTTTTCCATTAATGATAACTTCTCTTCCTTAGATATTGTTTGGATGGTGTAAAGATTGCCTTTCTGGAGTGATACTCTATCTGCTAACTTATCATAACTTTTTAACAGATTTTGATTGTCAAATCAACAGTATTAATTCTTTCAAATAATTTCTCATCAAATTTTTGTAAGGTTTCATAATCCATTGATATGGATTGAAGTTTTTCTGTCAAATTGTTATCATTTTCAGTAATATTAATTTTTAGCTAACATTTGATTTTCAGTGGTATAAATCCTGTCAGCTAGATGTTCATGATTAGTCTGTAAAGACTGTACCATTTTTAAAAGTGCTTCATTCTTGACTCTGATATCAAACCATGTTTTAAGGATGCAGTATGAGAACTAAAGCTAAGTCCCACTATCACAAGAATGGATGTATCAGAAAAACCACATATGCCTTGCAGAATACCATACATAGTATAAATGAAAAGGTTATAAAATTTCTGAGTGGTGATACTGTCTGCCATTATACAATGTTCAAATTTATATATTGATTGATTAATCAATGTACTTATCTCCATTATGAGATTTCAGTAAATTATTGTAGGTGTAATAATCGTTTTGGCCAGCAGGTGTCACAGTTATGGGAGCACACAGCAGAGACATGCAACAATCCCACTTGGTTCCATGGTGGTGGCTCTCTGTTCTGCATTGTCAGTAGCTTTAAATGCTAAAATATGCTTGCCAAATTGAGAACTATTTATTAAATTCCATACACAGAGAGGATTTATTGGTAGCCAGGCTGTCAGGGAAGCCAAACTTTGCAGGCAGTTTTGAGCCATGAAGCAAACCAGAGAAATCTGTGTTCCCAGATAGTAGGTGGGTGTACAAGTCACCAAACAAAAAAATCATGCACTGGTGGGCTGGCTGTGGGTGGGCCACAGGGCAAGTAGCATGCATGGACCTTCTGGGTAGCTCCTGGTAGGTGTGGATTTGGGCACCATGTGGGTTGGGCAGGTACCAAATAAAATGGATTACAATAAAGTAGTCCCACCCTAGATCAGAATGGAGCATAAAAAAGGGTTATTTATTTAGGTGTAGACCCACAGATCAATAATTCTCTGCATGAGCAGGGAACAAGAACTGAATCCATCAGCCAAGTGAGATGAGCAAGCTTTTTATTTGCATTTATAGTACACCTAAAGGAGTCCAGCATCTCAAAGGCCATTGGGTGAAGGAGTTTCCACAGTAGAGGAATGAGAATATGAGCAAAGAAGTCAAGATCATGATGGGGACACCCACAGAAGCAGTTTACCTGAGCTAGTGGGAGTTCACCAACCAGCTAGACAAGAAAGGAACAATCATAGGACCAAACTAGACCCTCTGAATATGGGTGGCAGTTGTATGACTGGGGAAGACTGCAGGGCCACTGGCAGTGGCACCAGGATTTATCCCTACTGTTTGTAATTACTGGAGTCCATTCTCTTTGGATGGATGCCTTCTTTAGACTAGATGTAGGGGGGTGGGGACTTGGTCCTTCCTCAAAGCAATGTGCCTTATACTCTCTGGGGAGTAGATGGTGTGGGGATGAATTGTAGAGGGAATGGGATGAGGGGAGGGAATGGGACAGGAATTGGTATATAAAATGAAAAGATATAGTTTGTTTTCTTTTTCAAAAAATAAAACAAATCTTTTGTTCCTATATATGTTAAACAAACTATAGCTTATGACTTGACTTTGTTTTAGAAATGCCTTAGCAAGCTTTTAAAATTGCAGCTTTAGTATACATCTTAGAGAAGCAAGCAATGCTAAGACATCTGAAGCTTGTCTGGCTCCTTTTATAGACTGCAGGTATGTCTGTGAGTCATTTCCTGGACTGCTAGAATAGCAGATGACTCTTCCTGTTTTTGAGTAAAAATAAAGCCTATAGAGTTGATCAGTACTCTCTTCACTCAGAAGACAGCTGAACTGTATACAGAAAAAAATATATGCATCCCCTCAAAAATACAATTTCTAAGTATTTTACTCAAAGTTAATTTCAAAAATGTAAAACATCTTTTACCTAAATTATGCTGACCTATATCTAGACAACAATGTTTGAACACAAATAAGATAAACTGAAACAAGACAAATATCAAATTTCTTTTTTAGCCTTTTCCCTAATCCTGTGCTCTTCCATGCTCCTATCAGTATAACTTTGGGCCTCTTGACTCCCAAAGGCAACCCTTAGAATTTTTGTTGCTTCATTTGTAGTCTAAACACATTCTGGGAATGCACATTCCTCTTGTTTACCAATGGGCCCAATCCATTTAGTGCATTTTTGTCTGTATTTAGCTCATACCCTTCTGCTTCAGAATATGCTTCATAATCATACTGTACCCCACATGGTCGCTTAGGTACGTGGAAATCTATGGGTGTCAGCTGTCTGTGGTGCTTTCCAGTTTAAGGCATCCATTTACTAAACCAAGCTTCCAAGACAATGAACAGGTTTAAGTTTTACAGCATGCAGCCCTGCCAAAGGGTCCACAAGAATAACCAAATAAAAACCATCAAACAGTTTCAGGACTCCTGCCTGCTGCTTTTCGTGTTGTTTGCCTGCCCAAATCAACAAATTCAAAACAGTTAGTGTGAACAACAGTTATATCTCATGGTCAATATGATTATGGAATTGTAATGGAAATCCATATGTCTTCTCAATTTTAGGGGGGAAATCCTGTTGCAGTGAATTATGTCAAGATAATTTAGTTTGATCTCCACAAAATATAAGTCCACTTGAATGTGTTCCTCAATGTTTATGAGGATGGGTAGATGGCTGCTATGTTCTACCCCTTAAATTAGGTATCTGCCTTTCTGTTGAACAAAGGCTACACCTACTTCTCAGTCTTTGCTGATAAATGAACAATGAACACACTTTCTGCTTTGTATCTACTCTAATTGATCTCAGAAAATACACCTTCTGAATATGTCTTGAACTGGAGAGAGAATTAATATATCAACAGTATGGCACTGTGTAAGTTTATTCCCCAGTGACATACTTCCAGCAGTAAGGCAGTATACCCACCCTAAACCTATGGGAATGTTTCTCATTCAAACCACAGCAAAGATCTTTCCCTCTATAGAAAGGCATGTTTCTTTGCATCCTCTTTGTGTGTAAAGCAGGGAGCAGATCCAGGGTTTAGAGTAGATTCAGACCATTCCTAGGTTCTCTGAATGTTGAAGGAAACATCTTACATACCACAGATGGACAATTAGTATCTGAAGGGAAACTGAGTAAACAAAGAAAAGAAAGACCATTCACAACTCAACAGAGAATTGCAAGTGCAAATGTATTGATAATTTATATTAGTAATAATGAACACTAGTGCCTAAGTACTGAGAAACTACATTCATGAATGTAGTTCATGAAACTACATTCTTGTTAATTTTAAATAAATGTCAGCATTAAAGATTAATAGTACTGTTGATTTTAGTTATTCAGCCAATGAGGTTCTTAACATCTATTCTTGGTCACTCAGAAAATTTCTTCATTCTTTGTCATTAGTGATACAATGATTAAATCACTTTAACTGTAGCAATAAAGAATAGTTTTTGAAGGGAGAGTATAAGGACCAGAATGTGAGCAGTAAGATAAAGGTCAGGAAATTTCATTTTAAATCTTTATATGCAATTCTTTTTCTTTTTCTTTTTTCTTTTTCTTTCTTTCCTTCCTTCCTTCCTTCCTTTTTCTCTTTCCTTTGTTTTTTTTTGAGACAGGTCTTCTTTGTGTAGCTTTGGAACCTATGGTATTCATATGACAAGTACAATAAAAAAGTTGCTTGATTCCTATGAATTAATTAAACTGTAACAGTAATAACTATGGTCCCCAAAGGGAGAATTCTCCTATATAACATCAAGACAGAATCCCCTTAATATGTTACTGAAATGGATAGAAATTCAAGTATGCTGAATATTTTGTGGTCATTATTTCTATCATTAGTTAAAGCTCCATTTCCTTCTCTTTGACCAGCACGTTAACCACCTGTGTAGCACATGGAAAGGGTGGCTTCTCCCCATTCTTCCAGTTTCATCCCCTAATATGTGGTCAGCAGCCTAGACCTCTGATAGCTTCACCAGAGCAATAGAATGCTGAGTCAGAGGGTCTCAGCTCCTTGAGGGCTTTTTCTAGACATAAATCATTATTACAATTTACTTTTCTAAATTTTCTAAAGGAATGTGTGCCTTAGTAAGTTATAATAGACATCAACAGGTCTGGAAAGATAGCTCAATCAAGAAAGCACTTGCCTTGCAATCGTGGGTGCCTGAGATCAGTGTCAAGAACTCAACTGCTCAACAAACATCTAAATTCAAAATTTTTCAAAGAAACTGATCCTCCAAGTCAAAAATACAGACTGCTCGACATTCATCTTATAAGCTTCCATATTTAAGGACTTAACAATTCCAATTGCTATCGCCTTCTAAATTGCTCTTATACCATCTATTTCTCTTTACACTCATGCATCCATATTTTTTCTCAACTCAGCACTATCAACAATATATCATTTGGTCTCTGGTTATAGTCTTTCTTCTCATAAACATTTTAGAATGTTTTGTTTAAATGAAAATCTAATTATATTATCATCAACTATTGTCTTTGACCTTCTGTTGTTTCCAAGGACATTCATGCTCTGAGTAACATCTTGTATATATGATTATAATAGAGACAAAAATCCACATTATTTGATAAGCAGTCAGCTCTGCCTATGCTACGAGCAAAGCCTTCCTCCCTTTTGTAATGTTTATGATATTGAAGACAACAGTCCTATTGTAATGACAGTTGCATAAAATATGGCAATAAAATATTTGCAACACATAATACTTGATGAATATAGATATAATTTCCATTTTATGTATCTACCCTGATATACTTGTTAACACTATTTTGAGTATATGCATTCTTACAAAAAAATGTTCATGCAAAATAGCTTCAAAAAAAGAAAGAAGAGGTGGTGGCATGTACTTGTAATCTCGATATTAAAAAGGCAGATATGAGCAAATTCCTGGATCTCACTGGATTTCCAGGCTAGCCTTATTGGCAAGTGTTAGCCAGTAAGATGGACAATATCCTGTCGAATGTATCCAAAGTTGTCCTCTAGCTTCCACATGCATTTGCACAGACACACATGAATACACACACACACGCACACACACACCAGTTGTGCAGAGACAAAACCACAGTCTAAATCTTTGCTGAATCAGACAAACTTCACTATTGGGTCCCACATTCAGGTACCTGATGATATGTGAATAGAGCAAAGGAGTTTGAAGAAATCCCACATTTCAGAAAAACAGGGAATGTTCCTGTCTTCATAAATTAGAGGAAACTGTATAATCTCCTAAATTCTCCATCAGTAACTTAGAAGAACAATGATTAGTGTAAAATTTACAGAGCTGACAATAAAGGGTGGTAGGCTCCTCTGCGGCAGTGGGTATAGACAGCACTGAAGACTGGAGTGTCCTCAAGTCTATAATAAGATTTCAAGGAATGGCACAGCTGAAGTGGCCCAGTAATCCAGAATAGCCAATAATGGAAAGATTTAATATAAGCTAGTATAGATTTATTTGTGTCAAGATCAAATAACAAGAGAACAAAAGTGCCTAACCTTTCTCTTCTAACTATTGTCCATCAACCTAATTGGATCTACTTCCCATCAGCCCTCATCCTGCTCTTTAAAACAGGCTTTATGGTCCATCAGTCAGTGGGAGATGCAGCAAAGAGAAAATTCTGACTAGTTTAAAAACCTTTCCTTTTGTGTAGGACAGTGGCTGTATACTGACTGTGTAGTAAAAATTTCACTGCACAAGGTCAGAGCTCTCTTTCTCAGAGGGCCAGTCTTATTTTCTGGGCACTGCTGTGAGCATCATGACATCTAGAGCTACATACAAGGCTCTCTGTCTTGTGATCATAGCTCCATCACCCTGTTCATTTGAGGTCATACTCCAAGTGCTTTGCCATCTCTTCTAAAATCTCTCAATGCTGAAATGCCTTGTGGATAGCTCATGGAAATCTGCTCAGTTATTCTTGTTCTTTCGTGTCCTTCCTTTGAGACTTACTAGGTCTCTCTGCTCAACATACTTATTTGTTATAATTGCATTCCACACAAAAAGATTTCAGCCAAATGTTTGAATCTACATCAAGCAGGTTCTCCAGTTTCTCTACTGTGGGCTCGTTGGTCCAACTGCTTTTCTCTACCCAAACCCCTTCCAGTCACCAACAAAATGTTCTAAGCACTATGTGAAGTCCTGCTTCCTAAATAAAAATAACCTTTTTGTTCCTTTACCGAAGCCAAGGAACATCAACTAGTTCACTCTCCCAAGAAAAACAGAGAAGATTCAAGACTCCAGAAGCAAAACTGAGCTGAAAGTTTACTAACTGCTAGTGAAAGGTATAAAGGAAGGAAAATTCTTCTAGCACAAGGGAGATTGGTAAGACTTAACTTGTTTCTCTCCATGTTTTTTTTTACTGTTATAAAATGAAGATCTTTATTAAAAGAGTATTTCAAAGAAAATGGGGATAGCAAAATGGTTTTTATTTTTGTATTTCCACTAACACAAGACCTGCACAAATTCAAACCAGACAAAAATCTTGTCACCAAAAAGGAGAAGTAGACACAGGCTCCCACACCTAATCAAGAAGCTGCTTCCAATAGATATATGCCCCAGAAAGAGAACACCAGTTTTCTCTAATGGAGTTTCATTGAATATATTCAACCACACTCCAGGCAGGCCCCATTCCAAAGAATAGTTGTCTAACACAAAATGGACTTCATGAGTTTTGCTTTGTCTTTGCTTTCTTTTAATATTTTTGTCTTACTGGTTTTGTTTGGTTGTTTGATTGGATTACCTGTGCCTCTTTCAAAGGACAAGTTACTCTTCTTTGGTTCTTAAAGTCTATGAAAAAGAAATGAAATGTGGCCAAGTTTTCAGTATTTAGTAAAGCGTGTGGCAAATTATACACTGTGTCCTCCAATCTGTGTTTGGAAACCCAGTGATATATAACTGCATTTTGGATTATTTGAAAAGCCTATTGTTAAAATATTATTAAACTTCCCAGCCTATTATTCATAAAATTTTACTCTCTCACTTCTTGCACCCCTTTTCTCTACAGACAAACACACACACACACACACAAATACACAAATGTGTATCCTTGCATAATTCATGTTTCTATCTTTTGAGACAGTGTTTCACTTTTAAGCCCAGGGTGTTTCCTGAACTAAGTACACAGCACAGACTGGTCTTGACGTTGTAGCAATCCACTTGTATCAGTCTTCTATGCTTTGAGATTCCAAGCTGTGCAGCTACAATTGGCAAGTGTTGTATTCCTTAATAGAAAGTTCTCTATGTATTATTTAGACTGAGAATATTATAATTTTTTTATTCACTTGCCTAACAGTTAAGCAGATGGCATCCAGTCTATAGTTTGAAGGGAAGTACATGGCAAGTCTGGGATGCTGTGTATCAGTTTCACAGTCACTCAGCCATCATCTTGGCATTCAAAAGCTTAAGCAAAAAATTACATCTTTTATTCTTTCTTTAATCTATCTTTATTTAAAAATAATACATTCTAAACTTTTCATTCCATTTCCCAAAGTGAAATACCTCTCAATAGTTTTTAGAATAAAATGTTTTCTTACTTTAATATAAAATTGCTTAAGTTTTCAGAATTTTGAATTATAGGTCTGAAAGCTTTGATGCA
Source organism: Ellobius talpinus (assembly GCA_001685095.1). Lineage (NCBI taxonomy): Eukaryota > Metazoa > Chordata > Mammalia > Rodentia > Cricetidae > Ellobius > Ellobius talpinus. The sequence continues at coordinate 8,952 of LOJH01028488.1, read as the reverse complement.
TGCACCTGTTACTCCAAAATCCCCAGATGCCATCTTGTCTTATATGAAAATGTGTAAAATTGTATTTTTCTCTGAAAGAAAATGGTCTGCTGTCTTCCCAGTGCCTTGCTACTAATTTACTAGTTGCTGAAGATTTAAAACTTATTTTTCAGTAGCACGATCAGTAGAACTGATAGCAAAATTGATCCTCTCTCCCATCTTGATGACTTATTGAACACTCTGCTTGTGTTTTCTTATCTCTCCCACTTTATGAAAAGCAAGTTTATTCATCTCTTTTTTAAGAAGTAGACTGTTGTGGGATTCTGTCATTAGGGCATGACAGGTTATTGTCCCCTTGAACTCTTAACAGTCATGATTGTCTGGAGACAATCTATAAAAGACTGGGCCCATTAACTTTCTGTTACTATAGAAGGAAGGAGATTACGAGGTCTGCCCTTCCCTTAAGCATTTATAGACAGTTAACAGTTTTGGGGGCTAAGAGACTGTTTTATTGTGTTGTATAGACACCCATTTGTCATCTATGCTCCTGTAAATAACTTCATTAAGCTCATTGTTTCATCTCAAGCTAGACTTATATGCAATCATTTGTGTGATCTGTCACTGGTGGACCATCCAATGTGAAGAGATGTTCATACAACATCAGTAATAAACTACAGAGATGTATAAGCAAATTGTATGCATCCCTTTATGGATATATCTGCATAAAATTTTCTATCCAATGGACTAGAAAGCATATTACCTTTCAAACACAAATCCTGTGAAACCTCCAGGTTCATACTATTGTGCCCAGCAATTCTCAGTTTTTTTCATTTCTCAGAATCCACTGAACAACCATACATTTGCATCTGACTTGAAATCTGAGCCCACTTTGCAACCTTTATGCTGCTAGGAGCATCAGCATATGTGTGTAGAGTGTTGTGAGAGGAGTTGTACTATCAAACCTAAACTAGCACTTCCTTTCCATGGAAAAGAGAATATCTTCCAGGATCAGAGTGCAGGAGAAGAGTATAAGGACAGATTTTGTTTCTACTCTTTAGATTCAGAAAAAGAAAACTTTCAGTGAACAAGTTTCAAAATACAGGCTGTCCTGGGGACTTTTTCAGATTCAAGTCATAGTTGAAACATGATTCAGACAAGAAGATGGAGATTATAAAACATCTGAATGTTTCACTAAACTAAACTTCAAATACTTCTAAGATGCATCATCAGTAAGAATGCCTCCCCAGAAATTTTCATTCTTAAAGGTTGTTTCCTTGAGGTTGCATACTTAATTTTTCCAAAGTTGCACCTACATCATAAATTCAAGCTGTTTGCACACAAGTTTCCACAGTGAAAGTTGGTTTCTGATCATGTAACTTTGTAAGGGTTTGTTTGATGTTTGAAAAACCTTAAATAAAAAGAGAAATCAGAAAAACAAATTTGAACTTTCTACTTACATTGAAATGAGTATTCACAGAATTAGCTAAACAATTCCACTATTTTCCAGAAGAATAATTTGAATAGGGTCTATTGATTTTGCCACAAAATACTGAATTGTATTTGCAAGCTGTAGTGCAGTTTTGTAGGTAGATGTGTAGTTCATTATAATTTTATAATGCAACATTATGTTCTATTATAAATGATTTTTATTAAATTCTCACATCTCCATGAATGAGATGTGAGAGGCCAGTGATGTGAGAGTATTTTGAAGGTCAATGTGATGATTAGAAGCAAGAAACACCTCATGGTAATTTCCTTGCATCTATATCATCCCAAGGATTTCATTTTTCAAAACTTAGATTAAAAAACAACACAAAAACAAAACAAAAACCCCTGTGTTTTTGAAACACAACAGGAAAACTATGTGTATGAACTCAAAGCAGTTATGGTAACATATATGGCAAGTTTAAGCCAGAAAAACATGACCGTATGGAGGGGGGAGGTGATCCCACCCAAGGCTAGAGAGCTATTGTTATACCACTGAATGGTCATATTACTTAATGCACACAGGTAGAACTACTTTGACTCCGTGGGTTAAAAAACAGTAGGGGAAGTTGTTATTGGTGTGGAATTGGGGTGTATATCTTGGAAGAGTTGGGAGATGTGGTGAATATTATCAAATACAATGAAAATACAGTGTAAAATATTCATAATTAACAAGATGTATAAAGAACTTCAAAATCCAGAAGAAGAAATAAAAAACAAACAATACTATAACATCACAATTAAAGGCATTGAAGGACCTGACCTGGTGAGGAAACCATGCTCTCAGTCTAAATGATTTAGATGCTTTGTTAAGGAAAAAAATGAATCAACTTTGCTCTGAATTATTTTTGTGACTGGCGTGTCTCATGTTTTATTTGTCCTTTAACTTTAGTAGTTGAATGTATATGAACATCTTAATCATTAGGGGATTGATAAACTACTCATTTCTGTAAAAATGGCAGTGTCAAATCACAAATCATATTCATTGAGGATCTAAAGAAGAGAAACAGACACCCTTTCTCTTCATTGAACAGAATCATTGAATCTGAAATATTGTGGTACAATTGATGCTGAGTATAAGCAGCCAGATGAACATGGCAAAGCACAACAGTAACCAGTTCCATTAGGATGTAGCTATGGTGGACAGTCTGGATCAGATGGAGAGAACAGGACACTACTAACATGAATGGCTCTTTCAGGTAGCAGATGGACAGAGGCTGCCACTGCTGCAAACAGTGCCTAGAGAAAAGAGGGAGAATAGTCAGTGGGTGCCACCTCTGTGTTCCGACTACATCCTTCTAGAATACATCAGGGTTAGAACTCAGCAGGTCAAGCTGTCAGGGTCAGCATGGTTGATAACAAGAATAGAAGGCAGAGACACACAGGACAATGATCATTCTCTGTAACACAGACCTCAGTGTTTGCATTTTAGAGACAATGGTCTCCATATTAACACAACATTGTTCTCTAAAGAGACACTTATTTTAAGGTGAAAGAGTGGTTATGTTTTCTGTGTCTCCACTCATAGTCCAAGTCCCCTTAGATAAATGCCATGCCATGGGAAAGCTTTTCCCTCGCTCTCTGTATCTGATAATCTATCAGTGACAACCAAACCTCTTCCCAGATAGCTTTATCCTGCCTTTGCTTTGGGAGGACATCTAAGACTTAACCTACAGTGTTGACTGACCACTACACTGCCCCACACTCCCCATTCTCTCCCTCACTCAGGCTCTCCACATAATCTTACTGTTCTTCTACTTGTTCTTTATCACTCTCGGGTCTCTGGACATTTAAACTCCAATCAGGGAATGAAATCAAATTATTCCAAATCAATAAGCTCTCTCACTAAATGATAAAGAAATTCTATCTCTAAACATTATTTTTCGGTTAGAAAGTCATGAAAACTTTGGAAAGCAATAAGGGGGCTGGTCCTCGTGTATCACAAGGTGTGATACCAGGTTCTTAAGTCATTCACTTCTTAATCTGACATTCTGAACCACTCTTCCAAAATAACTCATCACAAAGATTTTGAATAAATTTCCTTATTATTGACTGTCCAGAATTTTCTTTAAAAAGCAACTTAAAAGTTGTCACAGATGACCAAGCATAATCCAGGGATATCACATAGAAATTCTGATGGTAGCCAAGGACTTGTATGACAGGCTCATGCTTCCTATGCAAAATCAGGTGCTAAATATGGGCATGACAAATAGCAAATGCATCAGAGAAGTTTAAAAAACCTTACGTGGCACTGTGAGGATCATTATACAGAATTGTGTCATCTTCATTCATTGGCTTACTACTGCTGATATAAAACACCATGACCATGACAACTTGTTTAATAAAGAGTTTACGTGAGTGGTGGTTCCAAAGGGATGAGTCTGTACTGGTAGAGAACTGGGGGAGCAGGAGGCAGATAGCCAGCTTGGTAGCAATAACAGAGGAGAGTTCGGATCTCAAATCACAAGCAGGAAGACAGACTAGAAATGGAGGTAGTCTTTAAAGTCACTAACCCTGTCATCAGGTACAACTCCTAAACTGTCCAAACAGTGCCACTAATCAGGGAGTAGGT
>LOJH01028487.1:0-12077 GCA_001685095.1 Ellobius talpinus | reverse complement strand
CATCTCCCCCTCCTCCAGCTGCCCTCCTCTCCTCCATCTCCCCCTCCTCCAGCTGCCTTCCTCTCCTCCATCTCCCCCTCCTCCAGCTGCCCTCCTCTCTTTTACTCCCATCTCCCTCTGTCTGATTTCCCACTGTTTTCTTCTCCATCTCCCTGCCCCAAAGGAAAATTATCAAGTACTCTGTCAGCTTTTAGGATGCACTAAAAGGCTAATTGTAGTTTTGCATATTTTAAAGTATATTCATTTATTCATAGTATTTCTTAGATTTTTTTTTACAACCCCCCCAACTTTGAATTATGAAGACTCTGCCTCGTCTCTTGGTGTTCTGAACTTTCAGGAGACACTATAAAGTGAGCTTTACTTTTATCCTTCAGATGGCACTTATTTGTGGGGATGCATGTCTATGTCTGACTGTTGTTTTCATCTGCCATTGAAGCAGTGAAAACAAAGTGTTTGACTTAGCAAAGGATGTTTGTTGTAGGATTAACTGCACCCCTTCTTCAAGGCCCAGATTTAGAGTGACATAGTCAAACCTTCTCTTGATTAACAGGCCTAGATAAAGTCATTAAATTTAGTCTTCAAAGTTTTACTCCCAGATAGTAGTCTATACTGGGCATTATAGATATAAAACTTGACTGCATTTTAAAGAGAATATCTCAGTGCTGGAATTATTCCCTCTTTCTTCACAGTGGGGAAAATTCCCTTGATGGACTTTCTAGGCAGAGGTAAGACTTTCCACTAAGTAAGATGAACCTAGAGTGGACCAAGGTGAACCCTGAGTTCATTTTTGACTTCTTTTGTTTCATCTTGCCTTGGCTGTTGTCTCCTGGTGGGCAGGCTTTGTGGCTGCTTCTTTCCTGTTCCTGTACAGCTGGCTATTTAATATATGCATAACGGAAAAGATTGTGTAGCTATCCCCCTTTTTACTCCCCCCTCCCCAGTTTCTATTTCTTCTCACATGAAATATCATATATTTGTTAGAAGGAAAAGCATTTTGCATTTTGGAAATTGCCTGTTTCATAAATTGTCTGCTGACACAAAGGGATTGAATGCTGTATTTTTGTCTCATTTATTTTGAAAACTTTGCTACCAAACTCACCTTAGTCAATGAGCTCTGTGTTGTCTCCAGTAAGTTATGTGTTGGATATATTGATTGGGAGGGATTTTTAGAAAACCCATCTGGGATTTATAATGTCAGCAGTGTTTTGATTATGAAAAGAGTTGGAACCTGGGGACATGGAACCAGGTGGCGAATGTCCTAAAGCCAGTGGTGACATGGTGGACTGGTTCCCTCCTGGGATCTAGTTCATGCCCTGCACTTTAACTGCAGTGACTGGATACTATAGATTCACTTTTTTTCTCATTAAAATTTTTAAAAAATCAGACTGTACATAAAAAGATTTGTGAAAATATAAACTTGGGATTTGATCTAGAGAACTGGCACACATTCCTCCCAACCCCCACTTTTGCAATGAGGTCGTTTACATTTCATCAGCTGCCCTGCCTTTCCAAGATCCCCTTTATGTGGCAGGAATGGAGGCTGAGCTGAGGCTGGCTGACTGAAAGAGCTTGTGTGGGGAATAAAACAGTGCAATTGACATCTACAAACCAAGCTCCCTTGCCAGACATGGTTCTCGAGAGAAAAGGGGGTTGGTATCCAGTCATTAATTGTTTCCCCCAGTAAAATTAGTGTTGGAAGATTCTGAAATACTCTGTAATAACTAAGAAGGTTCAAAAAATATTCAAATCAGGTGTTCCTCTCCCTCCCTTAGAGAGTGGTCTTTCCATATTTGAATAAATGTGTTTTTCTCTGGACAAAGAGGATAAGGTAACTGAATATTTATATATGATGAAAGGATCAGTATGCAGAAAATTGGTTTATTTTGGCAACTTTTATTTACAAAGAACATTACTTGTTTCCCCTCTTTCTTGTCACCCCCTCCCCATACTCAGAAGTACATATTTTAGTTCTGATTGAAATCATGTGATTATGCCTTTCACCAGATAGATGCTCAGTTTTCCCCTTTGACAGCACACCACCATCTTGTTTGACGTAAATTGAAATATCAAGCACTTGTGGCATCACAAACCCCAGGAAGCATACGGTAATATGCAAACATGTGCCTGCATTTTCCTGCATTCCCTCTTCCCTTATCTCCCCTGCCCTACTACTTTTTTTGGATGAAAAGGAAAGCTTGTGGGAGGTGGGTTATATTTAGCCTATAATGGTCATTTCCATATTTGTTCTACTATTATTTGGTAGATAAGTTCATGGTTGGTCATTACTCTTGACCTAAGAAAGTGGTAAGTAATTTTTATATTGTAGTGAATAATAAGTTGGGCATATTCGATTCCTTTGACTCTGCTGTAGAGCACAATGCTTTCTAGTAGCCATGGGGGTCCTTTCTTTCAAAACTCTTTGAGGCCTTTTGCCAGTACAACTCCAGCATAGAGCAGAGAAGTGCTTTCTGCACCTGAAACTTTTGAGGAGTAAAAGATGACTGTCTTTGTAGCTGCTGATGTTGGCATTGAGTGAGCAAATGGTACTGACTTTTAAAAAGTGTGTATTAAATTGACATATGCTTTCTGGTATTATTTGGAATAGAAGGAATTGTTTGCTTTATGATGTCATGAGAGTTTTGTATGTGGATAATGTATTTTATAATTACATTAAAATGAGTGTTTTATACAGCGTCTTTCCAAGCATTTGTGAGACAATAATATATACTGAGAAATTGATCCTTTTATGATGCTTTATTTTAGCCACACACTACTAGTTTAAAACCGCAGTAGGTAGACTGCTGAATGCCACATAGAATGTCCAATTGATAGGTAATGTTCTCAGAACATGCAGATGCTCTTAGCTTCATTACTCTTTCAAGGCATGCCTTAACAGTGCTGCTATATATGTAGACCCAGTCTAAGATGATATTAAAATTAGGATATATGTTCAATTGAATTTTGTTGGTAGAATATGCTCTGGCACAACAAGTCAATGTGCTTTCTGCTTCACTGAGTGGATTATTAAATTGATGCGATTTAATTCTTGAATGATAGAACTGGTTTTAAAAATAAATGAAGCGAGAAGCATCAATTCAGTTAGCATTGATAATTCATTATTATCGGTTAGAAAAGCACTACATTTGTAAACTGATCTTTAATTTATTACTTGGATTAGCATTTGCAACAGGCAGGTTTGTTCGAATTTGAACCAGCTTCCAATAACCCCCACCCCCCAAAAAATGTTATTCATTTTGTCTTGAGGTTGGGATTTTAAATAGTTAGAAAGAAAATCAAATTCATGAAAGGAGTACTTTTTAAAAAACTGTGGGCTGTCCAAGCCTGTGGTCAGATTAAGTCAAGACATAGAAAAGTCTATGAAGAATAAATAGTTAATTACTTGTATATATAGTTAGCTGTGTGCATATATGTGTATATAAAATGTGTCTATTAGGAAAAGTTCCCCACCCTGTATTGTGCTACATGTTCCAATGTTCTTGTCTTAATGTAAGAACATTGTCTTTTATAAATAAAATTTTGAGATGCTACTACTTCCTGTACCTTTGTCCTGAATAAGTGCTTGCCATGATGTGCCTCAGCATTTGTAAAAACATTTATTCAAACTTATAGTTTGCTTTGGATTTTCATAAGTTACAGACAGGTAAGTGTGTCTAATTATAGTAATGATTTTTACTACAAACAATGGTCACAGTTTGATTTCCAAATTAATTTATGCCACAAATAATAACTTATTGATACAGCAACTAAATGAAGTTTTAAACTCTAAAAATGAAGTTAAGAATGTTCATAAACAATTATCTTCAAGTTGGCTTTCTGTTTTGCTGTAATTTGGCCTATTGATGCTGAGAAGCGTTGTCTAATCCCGGACCCCTCTGTTCCTAGGTAACAGTCAAAAACAGTGCCAGCAACAGCGGCCCTGCCAGGCCAAACCCATGTGGCTCAGTGTTATTCACTCTGATCCATATGGTCAGGCTGGAGATGGTCCCTGGAGGGGTGTTAACACTCGGCAACCCAAGCACCTCCCTCCCTTCGGAGCTTTCCTGCATGTCTCCTGCTGCTTGCCCATGTGTGATTCTTGATTAATTTTTCATTTTTAATGAAGTTTGATCATGTTTATTATTTCTCATGATTGACTGCCTGGTACTCCTCCTGTGTAATTGATAAAACACATACTTCTTCATCTGTCTCTTTCTTTCTTTAGGGTAAAGTTGCTAGATGGTGTTCTGTGATTAATATTAGATTTATTGGTCCCATAAGATGTATAAATTATCTCTCTTTCTCTTCACAGGAAGTTCTACAGACTTTGACCAAGTTTTGTTTCCCCTTCTATGTGGACAGGTAGTGTCAGATTTTCAAACTTTATTATTAAAAATAAAAAGGGTTTCAATAAACCTGCTATAGAAAATAAAAGCCATGCCATTCTTAACATTCTGTCTGTTAAGCCATGGTTTAAAGCATCTCTATGCCAAGGAGAGTTCTAGTGTTCTCCTTTCCTGGGAACTTATTAACACCATCAAAAAGTTTAAAGCTTAGAACTACGTGTTGAATAGTTTGTGAGACGTATTTTGTGTGGTATTAATCTTTTTTTTGTTTGTTTTGTTTTGTTTGTTTTTTGAGACAGGGTTTCTCTGTAGCTTTGGAGTCTGTCCTGGAACTAGCTCTTGTTCCTTTGAACTCACAGAGATCTCCCTGTCTCTGCCTCCCGAGTGCTGGGATTAAAGGCATCTACCACTACCACCCGGCAGGCATTACATTTTTTATTTTGGTTATCAGACTTAAACCATGATTAAGAATGGTTGGTGTTTAATTCAATACTGTTGGATTTGTATTTAAGTATTAATATATTTGACTTAAAGAAATGATATATGAACACCTGGCCTTGTAGTTTGTTTTCCCTTGGTTTCAACTTCAAATTTAAATAGATATGGACCTACCTTGTTTAGAAGCATTTTACTGCTTACAAGATATGTTACTAGATAGTAACATTCATTTGGTTTAGGTGACCAGAGGTAGTGTTTCTGGGGAATCAGCATTTTCTATAGGCACAAATATTAAAACATACACAAACTTCTAAACAACCCTTAGTATTCTTATCATAGGAAGTGATTTATGGGAAAGGTTCGACTATAAGAACTCCAGGATAACTGAAATGCTGTGAGGCTTGTTTTATTTTGTTTGTTAAATAATCCATTGCATGGTAGCAGCAATTTTTCAAAAACTTGATTTTACTTTTTTAGTTTTAACTTATTAATGTTAGTAAAATGGCAAGGTGGTGAGTTTTATCTTATTTGTAAGAACTGTTTGCTGTGGTTTTCATGCCAGTGAAGCATTGTTTTTATGATCATGTATTTGTCCACTTCCTTGTTGTCTCTTTTCGGTTTTCTTGGGAAATTGAACTGGGACTTTAAAAAACATTCTGTTTTGTTTGTTTTAATTCTAATTTTAATGTTAGAGATCTTAGAAAATGAGCAAATTATGACTAATGAATTTCAGAAAACATTCCAAGAAAGCTGTGTAAAATGTTCATCTTCAGGAAGATTCTATCATGTATCTTTAACATCCACAAATAAGGCATGATCTAAAGGATTTGGGTGGTTTAGAATACATGCAGGTAGTATGCTACTGAGTTCTTTTCTATATGTTAACACCAGTATCCTGGTCTATAGGATAAATCTAAGAATGATGTGGGATGAGATGGTAGCTGAAGGATTTTGAGTTCTAAAGCACTCTGGAATGCTGCCAGCCACTTAGCATCAGTGCGCTCCCTGGTTCTCACATGCTGTTTTTAAGCCAATCAGCCATTGCTGTGCTTTTAGACTCAGAGCTTTTAAAACCTGGTACCAGGATGCGTTAGTAGCTTGTGGGTGCTCAGAACAAAATAGCTTTGATTTTTTTTTTTAAAGAGGATCTGTCTTTGTAATGAGAATCCCTTCTCTCCTCCTTATCATATTGCTTCTAAAACATAGCAAGAAGTATAGGGTGTTATTGAGAGATTTCAGTGCAAATTTTATATTTATATGTATGTATCAGCATGTATTGAATTTCTAGCCAATTAGGAACTATATTACAAATTATAAAAAGATATTTACATAAATTAATAAAGCTAAATGTAGCTAAATGCTCAACAAAATATATAAGAAAACATTTTGACAGGATTGCTTGTTAGAGTAGTGATCTATTTTGATAGGTGTTTTTTAATTGGCTTTGTAAACTAATATTAGAGACATGACCCACCCTAATGCAGTATGCACGCACACATGAACATAACACACACACCTCTCATTTTCACTGCACACACCACCCTGCCTGTCTATTCATCTGGATAATTATGTTCTTAAAGAAAAAAGTAGAACTCCTTCAGGGATAATTCTGAAGCAACCCCTATCTTGTTACCTGTAATGTTGGATGCTTCTTTAATGCTATTGGAAAAATATTTTTCTTGTAAAACACATTTTTGCAAATCACTCATACCAATAGTGTTCTTTATTTTTTCTTTTGCAACATTATGTAGGTTGTTCAGTGTGTAATATTTTGTCTTCATATTGTATTATATTCCTTAGGGTAACTTCAGCTCATGCCACAAACATGTAACAAAGAAGATCCCACTTTATTTGGGAGACCATATTTTCTCTTCTTTTGTACCTTTTAGGCAGACTTACTTCAATATAGAAGAGATTGTCACAATTAGACTCCTTTATGAGAAATTGAGAGGTTTTAATGTCAGGATTTTTTTTAAACTAGTTGTTCACACTCTCAAATAGATGAGCCCAGATTCTGAGGCCCACAAGTTTCCCCAGGTGGTTCTGTAGAACTGTTTGACTTAGTGAGTAGACAAGCGTGGGAGATGAGCAGTGCCCCAGGTGACTGCACTCCAAACAGAAGGCTTCCTGATCTGAGGATCTGTGCTTTTGTATCCTAAGGAACAGTCATGCAGCTTTCTGACATTCTAGTCTGCAACAGGAGTGGAACTTTCACAATCATCATCAAATCACCCATCAGCACTGATGTCTTGCCATCTCTTGTTCTGTTTTAAGGTTGTTCTTTTGGAAACTAAGACTTACCAAAAGTAATAATGCTAGTAGCTCTGCAGAAGAGAGTCTGTCTTACGTATTGACTCATTTTATTTATCTGATGTAAGAGATATGAGCAAGTACGTGTTCTTCATTTGGAACTGTCTGAGTGTGGAGGAATTATGACTTACCTAAGGTCCTGTTAGGCTTATAGCCTGTCCTAGGTTTCATCTCCCAGTAGATCACCTTCTGGTTAAAGACTAGTCACTAAAACTAGAGAAATCAAGGGATGGAGGAAAGGAAAGAAAATTAGCTTTGAGTATCTAATGAATTCTAGTCAGTGTACCACCATGACTGGTTACATCCTCCCTTACTCTTTCAGCAATGGCCAGACGATAGGTATGAAAGCAAAGATTTACCCAGGATAGCTCCCATTCTGTTGGGTTATATGCAGAATACAGAAATGGTCTTGGGTTTAGTTCAAGATGTTCAGTAAAGGCATTTTAAACACTGTTTGAAAGGATTGGGAGGTAACTGAAGACTACTATGCTCAGAGAGAACTTGTTATGGTAGGTGAGATTTGTGTTTTGTCTGCCAGGCCAGCAAGAAGTAGGTAAGTGTAGAAGTGAACCTAACACCCCATATGCACACAGAGCAAAGCAGAGGAGAAAACCCTGAGTGAGCCTGGAGATGTTCAGCCAGAGCAGATGGAGCCTATTGGGGAGACTGCCGTGTACTGTGAGAGATTGGGCTCTGGCCACAGGAGTCTCTGAAAATGTGTGGGAGAGGCCTCCATGGTCTGAGAGTACAGCATCTCCCTCAGACTTCACCTTTTACAGAAAAAAGTCAAGGTCCACAGAAGAGTAAAGGCTCTGCCTATCATTACCACAGTCCCAGTATTGGGAAGGAACCCCTTTTCAGTCCAGAGTTCTTGCAATCCATTGGGGATAGAAGTAGTAAAGTAAGCACTAAGTTCCAGTATTGTCTCAGAAAAGGTTCCCTGTTACTGATGAAAGCACTTCCCAGAGTGAATGAGAGACACGCCCCATTCAATGCTGTGATTGCCTCTTGTTGCACATGATGCTGACAGCAGTGTCAGTGAGTCAGAATGCCTGTGATCATTCACTGGATGCCGGGAAGCTCTTCTTCCTCTTCCTCCTTTGCATAGCCTTATTCAGAACTTAAGTCAGTTTCACTGAGTTCTTGTGAATACACCAGTACTCACTAATGATAGATGTACAAAATGAAATGACACGGTTTCATGATTTTAGATGCAGCCACATATGCAAAAGGGCTCAGATGTTACTTGGCACTTTAGCTTGTGTCTGGCATCTGCTGGGCACTGTGCACTGTTCTTTCCTCATGCTGAAATGTAGGAATTTGTAGTGCTATAGTGCTCAGTATTCTGTATGTGGGCAGCAGAAGCCCAGGTAGGTTCAGTAATGTGCTCAAGGTTCTGCCTCCAGTGTGTGGAGGGAACTGCTTTTCAAGCCCCTCTTTTTGATTTTACAGAAGAGATCAGAAAGGTACAGTAACTTGTATGTTACCACACAGCTTGTAAGTAGAAGACCTAGTATTCTTACACAAAGCACATCTCTTACTGTTTTTTTTTTTCTTTTTCCAGTTTCATTCTCATTGGCTTAAAAATAACTTGGTATTTCTCCCTTCCCAAAGCAGTACCCAACACTGACTCTTCCCACCTAATTAATGTTTGGTTCTTTAGTTCTTGAAAGAGTTATCTGTACCCGTCAACTCATTCCTAGCTCCTTTTAGCCTCTCTTGCTTTTGTCTTTCAGCTACAACTGATCCTATCAAGGCCACCTCCTTATCATTCACAGTGATAGATAGACATTTTCCCTTCTCATCTTGATGCATCAGGACAGGTGACTTTCTTTCCTCTGTTCTGCCTGGTCCTTCTCTCTTTCCTTTAATGGTTCTTTTTCCATCTGTTGTCTCTAGTAGTGCTTCTGTGAATGAGTTCTGGATGCTTGTTTGCCTCTCTGGACTCTTTTCCTAGGGTGACCTCATCATTTCTGGAGTGTTCAGCACCACCCGTATTCAGATGACTTCTGAATTTATGCTTCCAACTCAAACATTCCCATGGATTTCCTAACTAGTGTGTTCAACCCTGTATTTGACATCTTTTAGATATTTGAGATGAATGCTTTTCTTTTGATGAGAAGTATTCAGTGCCCTCTCATTACTCCAGATACCCCATACCCATCCAAAAGAGCAAATGCCTTATCATGACTTGTGTATGAGGTATTCTGCATGGCCTGGTGCTCACTTTAAGTAGCAACTCATGTGTTGCTGCTGTTCATTTCTTGTGCTTTATTTATGTGCTCCTGGTATCCTTTTCATTCCTGCATGTGCCCAACTCCTTTCAACCCCCATGGTCTTTGCATAGCTTTTTCCTTTGCTGGAAATAATCAGTTTCTTGTGCCTGGTGTGACCATTCCATCTTATCCTTTGAATCAATGTTGTCATTCCTGAGAAGCTGCTGTCCAATTAGGTAATCAGCCATGTGAGTTGCAAGATCTCTGTTTTTGTTGTTCAGCATGTGTTTCCAGCACATACTATATCACCTTGTGTAGTTACAGTTCATTGTTCAAAATGAGTAAGCTTACTGACATGTAAACAATCTCATTTCTTATCGAAAGACTTGACTCAAACCTCAAACTTCATGCTGTTTTTGCACTGAACCTATAAGCAACTTCAATATTAAACAAAATAAGGTGAGAAGCTTGAATAGCTGACGAGCATTTAGAGAGTAGCATGAAGGTTAATATGGGCTTAGTTCTTGATCTATTCCCTAGTTTTGTATTCTCATTCAACTGTACCTAAATATTTAAGGGCAATCAGTATCCTGGTCTTGGTCAACTGCACTTATTTCTGTAGGTACTCAAATGTGCTGTCTGGAGCTTAATGAGAAGCACAGTCTATTTGCATTCTTCTCATAGTTTAGTTCCTTAACCTGAGGTGAGATTTCTAGGGGAGGGCTGGGCTTGTGTTTAGAGCAGCATGGCAGGAGGGAAAGGACATTGAACCAGAAGTTGGCTTGGATTTTTGCCCTAGTCCTGATTAGTTTGAAAACCAAAACAAAACCCTAAGCCTCAGTTTTCCCACCCATAAAACAAGAAAATTGGATCACATGATTCCTATGGTTCCTTTTGCTTTAACCATTGTGAAATAGCTGGTTCTTGTAGGAATTATGGTTGCTGATATTTAAAGGAAATAAATTGTAGCTTTTGAAGAAACAGACCCCAGTCGTTTTTAAATGAAAAATAGTGAAAGCTCCCATAGCTAGTGGAGTGATACATTCCTTCGAGATTCAGAATCCTTCAAGTTAGCCTCTGTTTGACTGCCCCTGACAGGCTTAGTTTATTGGACATTGTCCAAGGGGAGAAAAAAATTGAGTCAACCGCTTTTGTGTTTTTGATGACCTGACTTCAACCCCTCTAGTAATTAAAAAGGTGACTCAATTGAGAATAATAAGTGTCTTCTTCTAAACTGCAACATCCCAAAAAGAATCATTCATTTTAATGCAAACTTGAATCACTTGGTCCCCCAGAGGACTACTCTTATAAGAAAGAAAGAAATGAGGCAAAATAACTACTTGTGCTCAGGTGTTAGTAAGCTGAGTTGGTCAGTCAGACTCTAAATTATAACCTTTCTGTGAATTTTATCTTCAGTCAGTTGGTAGCAGCTTGTCTCCCACCTTTTATTAATTATTCCTAATAAAGACTGGCCTTTTAAAAATAAATGTTTATTCCACTGGTTCCCAAAGCATACTTGGGGTTGAGTGATAGCTTCTCTTGATTATTCCATGTGAAGAAATTGAAGCTCTGAAAACTAGTTTTAAGAAACTTGCTAAGAGCCAGGTTGAGCTGTGCTTTGCACCAAGCCAGTGAGCAGAGTCTTTTTTTGAGCTTCAACTGTAGTTAAATAAAGCAAAATAATGAATCACATTCAGTTGGATCACGTAGTAACATCTCACAGAAGCATGACCTTATTTGTGTCTTGGATTTAGAAAACCTGTTGCTTTAAGTATTTTCATAAAAACAGACTTCTCCTCCCCCACTAAGGCACACTTTCCTCCTGGATCACTTTAATTATGTGAGCTGGAATCCTGTTTCTCACACATCTTCAGTTCTCAACCTTATTAAAATTAATCATATAATCTCCCTTTAAAACATAGTATTAAATCACCATAGTAACACAGTGTCCAAGCTTTATAGATAAAACATAACAGCCATAAGAAGGTAGCATTTGGTGTTCCCTTGACAGCTCTATAACTTTTATGGAAATGTGTTCCTTCCCCTAGCTGTAAGGTGGGAGATAGCATTTCTTGCACCTGCTTTATTACCACATTATTTTGAAATTGCCGCTTTGTTTTTGTTCACCTTCCTAGTTAAATAAGGGGCGTGGACCACTTCCTTGTTTTTTGGAACCATTTTCCTGTGCTTGAAGCACTCTCCAAGGGATAGGATTGTTTCGTTAAATATAACTAGGCAAGGCCCTTGACCTTTGTGCTGGGATACCTTGAAAATCTGTTTAATTTTACTTTTCTTTTGTGATTTGTATAAGGGAACATTAGAAAGAAAGTCTATTCTATATTTGAAATTTTAATTCATAGCCTACCCAAAGACAATGCAATTCTGCCTTTGGCAAAGGCCTGTTAAGAATGATTTTTCATTTCTACTGACAATTGGTACCTTAACAACAGTTTGACTATTTTAGCAAGTCAGTATCTTATCAACTCAAGCACACTTTATGAAATATAGCAAATGATACATACACATTGTTGAATTCCTTGGGTTAATTCACTATCAAATTCTAAACATTATGTTAGTGTAAACTTACATATTAGAATTTTAAATGTTTACATTTTTAAAAGCGTGAGATATAGGATAACTGGTAAACTAAAAAAAATTGTGCATTTTGAAGCATTTTGTAACTTTAAAGAGTTTTAGATTAATCTGGTTATTAATATGGTTTTAAATTATTTATTAGACAATATCTACTCTGTATTACTTTTTATTTTTT
>LOJH01028486.1:933-17724 GCA_001685095.1 Ellobius talpinus | reverse complement strand
TGACGCATGAAGAAGGCTAATTGCCACGTGGCAACAGCGGCGCCCTACACTGTACATCTCAAGAACTTTACTAATGTGACTACAAGTTTGACTATTATAGGTGACTATCTATTATCCTGTATTTCTTAATTATACATTACATTTTTAAGTAAACTGCACAAACACAATACCTCAATCAAGAGCAGAAATGCTCATATAACAAAATTGACCTTAAATTTGTATCAATAGACCAAGATCCATACCAAAGTATTCATCTCTATATCATATCCTCATTAAATGTAAACAAACATTTATAAACAGTATTTGGGAATTTGGGAAGTAGTTCTCTCCAAACTGCTTCCTGCTTTTTGTTGGGCAAAGTAATCTTGGGGTTTGTGGAGACCTTTAAGTGCGTCTTGTTCCATCAAACTACATTAGCCTGGAAGGAATCCATAGGTTCTCATTTTCTGTGGAAACAGAAACAGAACCTCTTTTCCAAAGGAACATATCCTTAGACCCAAATTTTTATGTCAAGACACCTTTAAAGTATATATGTTGATTTAGCTTAGCATCCTTTACAATGCAATATCTCTCTGTATTTAGCTCATTCATAGTCAAAAATTTAAAGAAAACACAATAATATACATAATTCAGACTATCTGTTTATTTTCCATCTTTAAATGGCTTAATTTTTCTTCTCTTTTTCAAGACTATGTACATTTTTTAAACACACTGTGTCTCATTTGGACACCTTTTACATCTGAATTTGTCCTATTTTGTATCTGTAATCCTTTTCTCACTAGCACTGCTTTTTAAAATGCTAAACTGTATGGCTAGGATTAAGGCTGCTTTCCTTTCTGACTCCACCCAGTCCAACATGGCAGAAATTCATTCCATGTCAGTTCTGCTAGCATTGCTCAAAGCCCCATTTCCAGGCACACAGTGGGTCTCTGCTGTCATTCAGCAAGTTGTAGCACTCTGCTCACAAATCCTATTCATGTGCTTCCTCTCCTGAAAGAGCCAGAATTTGTGCTTGCTGTATGAACCAGGAAGCCAATGTTTCTTAGACTGAGACAGTAAGCCCTCTCTTATAGGAGCCATGGTGCCTCTGCTCACTGCAAAGAGAGCTTATGTATAAAAATATTGTTACTGAGGAGCTGTGCTTAGCTCCCTTGTTTGAAGATCTAGAAGCCTTTTTTCAAAGTTTTATTAGACTTTAGGTGGAAATTCTTGCCCTACACTAGCATGTTATTCGGTAGACAGAGACTGCTTGTTTGTTTCTTGATAGTTACAGAAGCTATATTAATTGCAATACTGTTTGGCCAATAGCTTAGGCAATTTTCCAGCTAGCTCTTACATCTCAATTAACCTATTTCTTTTATTTCGTATTTTACCATGTGGATCATGGCTTACTGGTAAGGTTCTGCTCTCTCTATATATATTTTCCAGCCAGGCTGTATTCAGTTAAGCTGTTGTCTGAAATAAGTTTCTTTATTAACTAATGGCAATGAAAAATCATATTCATTGCATACAGATGGGAATCCCACATCAAATAACAGGAAAAATAATAATCCTGAGTCAAACTAAGAAATATTCATCTATATGAGTTTTAAGAAGTATTCAAGAAGTTCTACATGAAACATACAGCATTAAATGCCTATATGAAATTATATATTAACAATCATGTAAAAATGAGACCATGAATTTGGAAGAGAACAAGGTGGATACAAGTGAGAGTTTTGAATGGGGAAAGAGAATGATGTATGTAAAATATCAATTCAAAAAAATAAATACTTTAAAAAATGTGTAGTGACTAAACAGGGAATCTTATAAGGCCCATACTTGAAAGTAAGTAATTCAATATACTTCTAAAAATTTAAAGTACAAATGATTATATTTCTTGACAGACACTAATGACACACACCCTTAATTAGTGCACTTGGGAGGCAGAGGCTGACACATCTCTGTGTTCAAGATTAGCCTTCTCTACAGAGCAAGTTTCAAGAAGCCAAAGCTACATAGAAGAACACCATGTTGAGGAACCAAAAAGAAAAACATAAAAAGGAATTTTCAAACATTAAAATGTATTTAAGAAGAGAGTATATATACAAGTAATTTTTCCTGATCAAAATTATGATGATGCTATATCTAGACAAGGAAAACAGAAACAAATAAAGAAGAGAACATTATGAAACAATACCCAATATGAACACAATGAATATCCATGCAGTTATCCTCATCCAATACTCACAACCAGAACTCAAGAAAAAAATCAAGTGAAATTCACTCAAAAAAGTATAACATAAGTAAATAAATAATATATCACATTAACAACTCAATATAGTAACATAATAATTTGACAGACACTAAAACTACTTGATGAAATTTAACATCTTTTTTAGTATAAAACTTTCTCAAGAAAGAGAATATAAATCACAATAAAGCAGCATAAACCCTCAAAATTAAAATCCCACAACAGATGTTCTATGGGATGGTGAAAACTTGGAATTATTTCTTGAGTCTGGAGCAAGGCCAGACAGGGAAGTCTTGACTACCATTCATCATGGGACTGGAAATCTCAGCCAAAGAAACTAAGCAGAGGAGACAAATAAATCACCCAAAATTGGAATGGAAAATGAAGTTGACCTTGATTGAAGATAACAAGATCTTATACATTGGCAATTCTAAAGACCTCACTAAAACTCTCTCAGAAATCAATGTATTTAATATAATTTCAAGATTAAATATCAACATACAAAATTCAGAAACACTTTTCAACACTGACAAAAAATCTCTGCAGAAAAAATCCATAAGATATAGTTTTAAAACCCTGTTAAGTAAAATTATCAGGAAATCTTTTATGTAAGAAACATCATTGTTATGTTGTTAATTATTAACAATTACCAATAATACAAAGAGTTGGTTTTATATATACCATGCCTCTTTCCCTCCATACATCCTTTCTCTCCCCCTCTCTCTTCTCACACCCAGTTCTTTCTAGTTTATAAATGCTTCTTCTCTTCTACAGGTCATATTGTTTGCAGTTAAAGTTTTCACATAAAAGAGAAAACAGAACATGTATTCCCTTATGTGTCTAACCTCTTTTACTTAATCCTGTCGACTGGTTTCTTTAGTTTTCCTAAAAATAACAGAATTTCATTTAGTTTTATGACTGAACACTCCATTCTACATACATACCATATAGTTTTGTATTTTTTTGCCTTGATCATTTTAATGGTTCTGAAATAACCATGGCTATACAAGTATCTCTTTCACATACAGACACTTAAATATATCCCCAAGATTAATATGCCTGGATTTTTTTAGTTTAGAACTTTTAAGCTTTGCAGGGGATGGATTACAATGTTCTTTTTGTATTTTTGTTATTATCTTATGTGTGTGGGTGTTTTGCCTTCATGGATGATATTCATCAAATGCATTCCAGAAGAGGACTTCAGATACTCGGCCTTAAGTAAAGTTTTAAACTACCATGTGACTGCAGGTAATTGAATCCAAGTCTTCTGGAGGAGCAGTCAGTGATCTTATCCACCTAGCCATCTCTCCAGTTTCTTTTAATGTTTTCTACAATGGCTTTACTAAATGGCATTTCCAATGCATGGTGTTCCAGGGTGATTTTTTTATATCACTTTTAGTTTTTATTTTTGTTACTGCATCAATGGATTTTTTCCTTGTTTCCTTGCTTTTCTTGTTATTGGTGTTAATATAGCTCTTTTTAAATAAGTCATTAGTCTCTTTTTTACTTGCCATTATCATGAGAGGGAAAGGAGCCTCAGTGTAGTTTTACTTTGGATTTTATTGAAAAATATTGAAAAATATTTCTGCATTTTATTCATTTTTCAGTCTTTCCAATAGTCATCAATTATCATAATCATTACACAGAGTAGCCAGCACCCTGCCCAGCAGAATTAAAGATTTTCTGGCAAAACAAGAGAGGGATTCAGAAGCTAACCTCACGTTATAACTTACTTTTGATAAACTTTTCATTCATTCCTTCTGTCAAGTAGCAATAATGTAAATGTTAATAGGAGCTCCAACTTGTCATTTAAAAGTAAAAATTATAACAAAAAATAAAAACACTCATTGGAAGAGCTTAATAACATTAAAAAGTAGACTAAAAGAGTTTGTGAGGTGAACACTTTRAATAGAAGAAAGGAAATAAATGAGAAATTAGAATATTTCAGGAACTTTGGAACTCAGACAGATGTTCAACTTCTGTCTCAGTAGAGATCTACAAGGATTACAGAACAAAAGTTGTTCAGAAAGAGAAACTTTCTAAACCTGGCCAAGATATATGTTTAAAGGATCTAAAGGTTGAATGTATTACAAAGTGGATAAACACACACACATACACACAAAAAGGACGATACATCCAATTCCTGGATCTGGAAGCAAATGGTATCATGAAGAACAGAGAGAAGTGATAACTTTCTTCTATTGGGAAAGACATAACAGTTTCAACAACAATTTCAACCATCTTTTTCACAAACTAAAGAGATTTTTAAGACGTTTTCTGATAAGATAAAAAGATTATAGCAAATAAGAATATGTTCAACTGATTTTCTTTTTCTGTTGAGTTCTCTAAGCAATGACAAATAGAACCAAAACTTTTAGTAGAATTTGAAGTATTATTTGATGTTTGAGCAAAAAAATTTTAAAGATATTATAGTTATAACTGAATCATAGTGATAGGTCATAGCAGGAATTAACTTTATTTTATTATGTGTAATTAAAATACCAATACTAATATACTGTACATTTTATAATATATAATTTATGTGGTATATGATAACTAAAGGTAATTTCAACCAAAATCTACATGAACAGAAACACCCTAAGAGCTTCAATTAAAACAATGGGATTCTTGAAAATTTCATGAACAGAGAGACAGAAAAGAAGAAATGACAAAGTAAAAATAGTGAAATGAAAGTGTAGATGACAAATGAAATGAAACCATCTTTATGTAAATACATTTACTTTATTTGCATATGTAAAACCTCCATGCAACATAAAATACCTCTCTTGAAGAATAAGTAACAAAATGTGGTACATCCATACTATACAATTTTTCTCCTCAATCACAAGAACTCTCTTTACCATGGATCCACAGCAGCTCTGATAAAGCTCTATGGCATCATAATGTGGAAAATGGAGCCACTCTTTATTATCATAGCTTCTTGTCCTCATTATGTGACATACTTAAAATGATGTAGATAAAATTAATAACGTTTTTCAGAGATTTAAGAAACAATAGTTGGTGCTTATGTTAACCATGTCTGATATAATGAAATAGCCCTCTACTCTCTTTATAATGATAATGTGTTTATGTAATCATAACACACATAAATCTAGGTACATACTAGATATGTATGTATGTAGTAAGGTGTATATGGATCTCTAGATATTTATCTGTATCTGCATCAATTTCATCACTATGTAGTGTACTGTATTGAATTGAAGGATACACATTATAATAATTTACTTGAATTACACATACACAGAATATTCTATTGCTTTCCAATTATTCATTTAATAACTTTTCTTATTTCTACTAGTCATTTGAGAAGAGTGTACAATATATGTATATCATATTCTTTCCCCTTCCCTTCCTATCCAACTTTGAGTTCTACTTATTTTAAAAAAAGGGGAAATACAATTGTGCTGCCCATATATTCCTGGGTAAATGGCTGTCCACTAGAGCATAGCTTTCTGTGGATTTCATTATTCTAAAATACAATGTGAAACAAAGCAGCTTAGCATTGAATAACTGTAAACTAAAGTGTACCCTGAAATTGTTATAAACAGAATGCATTTAAAAAATAGTTAGAGTTAGAAGTATTTGCCTTTCGCAAAGCTAAATATGACAAATTTATCTAGCCATCTCATATATTATGTAAACAAACTTATTATTACTTATGAGAATATACAATTTTATATATTTGTTGTTTTCCATGTGCAAAATATTTCAGGATTATAGGGATTATGTCTTCAGCAGTTTTTCCCTATTATGAGAGCATTTTTTTTCAATTTCAAAATAGTAAAACTTATGCCCAAACAAAAGTTAAATGGCTATGACTGCCATCTAATTTCCTATTGAGCTCCAAAGTGTAAGGAGACTATCTGTACATATGTATATTGTAAGACAAGATGAGATACAGAGGTAACTGCTTTCAGGGGATGTAATAGACCAGGGGCCTGCATTTAGGATTCAGACAACATTTGCTCAGGCAAACTCATTCAGCAAGAAAGTGTGACTACTGCCATTTTCCCTTTTCAAAAGCTGTATAGTTGCTTTCGGTGGCTAGACAATTGGATATAAGTTATTTCTGGAGAAAAAAATGGCATCAGTTCCTTTATATCACTTCCTGGGTGAGGACAAGGTAAAAGGAAAGATGGTATGTTACTTATTGGAGGTCCATTTCTGGACCAAACTGACTGATGTGATTATAATGGGTGGAACTGCTAGAAAAGCACACATGCAGTACTTAA
Source organism: Ellobius talpinus (assembly GCA_001685095.1). NCBI lineage: Eukaryota > Metazoa > Chordata > Mammalia > Rodentia > Cricetidae > Ellobius > Ellobius talpinus. Next base: position 11,238 of record LOJH01028486.1, on the reverse strand, counting down.
CTTCACAAAGCAGAGTCTATTTCCCTGATAGCACTAATAACTTTCCTAGAGGACGTATGACTTCTGGGTGACACAGCAGAAATTGATGGTTTCAGTGGTCTGGCTCCAGAGTGGACTCACTGAGATACAACTCTGTGATAGGAAAGGGATAAATTTATCAAAGTTACAAGCTGATATTGGAAGTATTCTTTCTGACTCAATAATTTCGAATATCTTTTCCTAAAATAGCATTTTTAAATGCAAAGCAAATTTTATCTGTTTTTATTGACAGTTTCCTTGGGGAAGTTTGTAATTAGATTAATGGAAAGTGAGGATTCTTTCTAATAATTTGACCTAAGGATATAATACATTAATAATAATTACTTTTGTCACAGACAGAGACTAGATTGAAGAAAGAGAGAGAGAGAGAGAGAGAGAGAGAGACTTGAGTCTCTATCGATATTGAAAGAGACCCAGGGATATTGCATTTAAGATTACAAACAGTCTCTGGGGCTTCCCAATATAATTATGTTTTCTTCATTATTTTGCAAGGGTGTTAATTGCCTGCTAGCAGTTAACCTCCCATGCGACTGTCAAGAAATGTAATCAATATTAAGAGCAGAGGGACCAAGCTGTCATGGTTTCTGTGACCAATATCCTTTTCTCACCCCTGGCAAGGTGTTTCTGTTTTAATAAAACGAACAGGTGCATGTGTGGGAGGTTTCTCCAGAAAGCCACCAGCTAAATCAGTACATCTTATGGGTCTCAAATTAAAATGTAGCCAATCAGAACCTTGAAATATAATTGCCTCATTTTCAAACTTAAATACATTATAGGCCTCCTGCTAGTACCGCACCTGGCAAATCTACTTATTAAAGTGGTCGAGAGTAGAGTTTGCTGAGACATTTTGAATATTATGCTGACATGGTAATAACAGAAAGGCGGGAGGAGGCATGATCTAATTCCACTGATGTCTGTTCAGATTAATATAGACCATTACTCCTGCAGAGCAGATAATCGAATCTCATTCATGGAAATATTTCAGATAATTTTTCACAAAGAAAAAACTATTGCATTTAAATATATCACCTCAATGATATGTCTTCAGTTATTCTTAATAGTATTATTACTCAGCTATTGTTTCAGTTTCATTTTACTCACCCAGTGTGTTTAATATTCCTTGTTTACTGTGTATGTGCTTTTATATCTCTTTGGAGATTTCATATACATTTATACATACTTATGCAAACAGAGGGTAGAATGCAAAGGAAAGTAAAACTCAACTTCGACCATTGTTCTGCCAGAAAATAATATTCCATTTGACATGTGATCTACGTTTTTAGGCAAAGAAGATGGAGAACCAGGATTCAGATTTTGCCATTATTATTTCAAGTAAAAATTGTTACAATTTATAAATATTATAAATAATAATAAAATATTAGCTTTTTATACTGGTGTGAGTTCTATGTATATAAAACTAATTGTACTGGATAACTTTATTTTAAACTAAAATTGCCATAATGTTGACAGTACCAACAACAACATCCAATAACATTCATTGTAAAGCTTAAAAGTATTGAATGAGGGGAAAGTTACAAATCTAAACACAGAAAAAATGCTGAGTTATATTGTGTTCCAAAGTATCATAAACAACATGCATGTGGTGCCACAGTGATCAATGCAGAGTGCAGAATGTTATGTGAAAAATTTTTTGAATGTTTGATGTGGTGTATGTAAGTCCAGCTTCTAGAATGATAATTGAATATCAATATTATATAACATTCAAAATTGTCTAAAATTCTTTTATGATTTTTATCTGAAAAGTTATGCTTTTATCTGAAGTTGTAAATTGAGTAATATCAGACATATATGTTAAATTGATTGCAAATTGTTCTTCAGTTTTCACCTCATTTGGGTCACTGTAGTTTAAAAATGGAAATGTAGTATTTTGCTACTATAACAATATTTTCCTGTTTTACAGTTATATATCTTTATAATTTCATTACAATCATACATTAAAGAGAAATTTATTTTTGTTGATAAAAGTAAAAATCAGGAATTACATCAGTCAAAATAACCAAATTGTGTATATTGAATTGTCCCTGTGCTTAGTGTGAAAATAAATTTTTCTTCTTGCAGGTAGAGAAATTATATACTTAGGGTTTTCTACTTGCATGGCAAATGATACTGATTTTTCCTACTCATCAGTCAATACATAGTGAGAATAACTGTAACTCATATTACCTTTTCTAGCACTGTCATCTACAATTATTTGCAGAGAGGGACAACTGTCACACGTAATTTCAACCTTACTGCAAGTTTAAAACTAGAACTGTTATGTTTTGTGCTGTTGACCAGTGGTTGAGTTTGGCCATCTGTTTAAATCGCATATACACTCACTTTAGGACATTAAAGGGCCAATCTCTAGAGACTTTTAGTCTCCCCTTATAAGGCCTAAGATTTAGAAAGTTTAAGAATAAAAAGCTAAATGACATGTGTTCTAAAACAAACTAAACAGAGAAAACAACAAAAAAGAAACATACACATGTAATAAGAATTTTGGTGTAAATTTGCTTTAAAATCTTAGCAACGTTGAGATAGTCTGTGACTTTTTAGTGTAACAGATAAAAAGTCAAGAAAGAAAACAAATGTGGAAGACATAAGTATAATTCCTAGAAAAACATGACTGAGGTTCCTAGTATTAAAAAATAAATAAAGGAAAATCCTCAAGATTTGTTCAATGTTCAAATGGAGCCTAGCCTAGGGTCAGTCTTTAAATCTAAGATAAATAGACCCCACTATGTCTTCCAAGAGGCGCGGAGGGTGGCAGTAACATCTCTGCTTTCCTCTTCTGGCATCCACAAGCTCTACTGTTTATGGTGGCTACTGTGTCCCTCATCCTTCATTGATCTTGAATATGGGACAAGGGTAAGGCATTCTTTTAGTTTCCTGATTGTTTAAAATAGAAACTGTGCTGAAGTGCATTTACAAACTTCCTATCACTGTCCTTTATCACTCGGGGTATCTCCCTCAGGGTAGACCTGATTAAGACACATATGTGAGAAAAATAGAGGAAGGTGATAAACTATGACCAGTAGTCAGTTGGCAAAGCAGGAATGTTCACCATTTGTTACATCTGCTCCTTTATTTTTCGACTTTTTATGCCTTTTGATCACACAATAACATGGAACTGTATTACTTAAGTCATTATTTATGGTTCAATGAAGAAAAACAAAAGAAACAAAACATGGGGACCTGCTCTTCACTGCTGTTGAAACTACCTCTGCCTTAATATCCAGGTGCTTATTCTGATAGTCTTTGTGATCTTATCTGCAAACCCCCAGAAATCAACATTTTTTTACCAAAAAAATAAGCAAATTACACATTACTATCTGAACTATTTATGAATCTTGAGATAGATTATAATGGTAGTGAAACAGAGATGTTTTAGTGGCTTATAAGACAGATAAAAGGTATGGATATATAATTATCAATAACACACACTGACAAATATAGATGATGCTAAATACACTACCTAAGATATTTGCTTTTTAGTTTCTTTTTGTCCCATGAAAAATAAGAATAAGTCTTTTAATACATTTTCTTAGTTTTTCAATACTGAGTTGTCAGGCCCAAGATAATATGAATACATGTAATAATAATATTAATAATAATAATATTAATAATAATAATAACTTCAGCAGGTCCAATTTATGTTTTAAGACATGTATCAAGACATATATAAGACAACTAAAGAAAATGAAGTGGTTTCAAAAATGTACAAAGTGGGTGGTACTTGAGGTACTGGGAGTAATAAAGGGACTCAGAAAAGTAATAAAATTTTAATTCTAAAAAATAAAATTACGATTTGCAATATTCAAAATTTTTAACATTTCTTTTGAAGCAGTGAATTCATTCTGTATCTTTAGCTAAAGCACATTTCTAGCCATGAACTAATATTTTCTAAGAATTCAATACAAAAAAACAGTAAAATTATTTATGGCTGAGAGTCCAGTCTTTTAGAATAAGACACAAAATATATTGTAAAGTAAAAATTCCATGGAACATAAAAAAGGAATGTATTTTCATTTTAGTTCTCTGTGTTTTGCCCTAACATCTGAAAGGTGGCTGGAGTTTGTAAAGTACTATATAGCGGGTAAATAATTATCATGAGGCTTACACAATAATGAAGCATCATTTTATTGAACATTTATATTGGAGTTTGAGATATTGGTACTATTTTAGATCAATCCCTCTGATAACAATTTTCCTAGCATTGCAATTTGCCATTTCAATTTAATATTGCCTGTAGTGTTTAGACCTACTATTACATTTATGGCTTAGATTACTATTGAAAATATTGTTGGAAGAAGGAAGTAATATTGCCGTGATTTTATCACTAGACCATTTTTCTTATACACAATGCCAGGTCTCCACTAAAGTATCAGGTTCTCAGGCCATATGGTGTCATTTGTATCTTTAGGCCCAGCTCTCACTGTGTTCCACTAAGAATAGTAATAGTGATTTCAAGAGTTGTGGCCAGAATAGTTCACTGTTGCAACAAGTAGCAAAAATATGATACTGCACTTCAAAAATCTAGAGGTTTATTTCAGGGGAAACAAAATAACAAATAATTCTTTGAGCTTTATTACATGGTCCCATGTAATAAAGGACTATTTTTTGATGTAGAAGGGTAATTCTGTTAAATACAAGCTTATATATAATTATCACTTTTATTATTTTTATATGATTAAAGAAAATGAAACAATAAAGTTTAAATAACTAGATAATGAATATGACAGATATTGGTTAAATAATTAATCGGAATTATTAAATTGGGCAAATTTGTTAACATAATTTTTTTCATAAAATGTATTTCATATTTTACATATATATTCTATCATTTACATATTAGCTTAGATTAGATTTTTAAATATACACATTTACTGAAAAGTATTAACAGCTTTTGTTTCTGAGCCTTTCACTACTTCTCCTCAAAACTGTCTTTTGCACAGCGTTTTTAGGGAGAGTAAACATTAGAGATTTTGCTATAATATAGAAAATAATCCCCATCTGATCCTGACTTCCCTTAACTAGTAACAGAACCCAGAATAAACTCCATTTGCATAAATTAGCAGAAGAAATAAGATGTAAATTATAACCCAGTTAATGATTATAAGATGTTCTTATCAAAGCATTCTTTGGACTACTCTTTAACGTAGTCATTGGAAAACTTATGGCACCTGGAATACTCACATTAGGCCCCTTAGCAATCCTCTGTAATAGAAAGGTCTTACAGACCCTAATTTTCACATCTGTTATGAAAATTAAATCTGTAGAAGTCATTTTGTATGGAATTTCACAACAAACTTAATATTGAATAAACCAAGACCACTACATGTTTCCGTTGTATCAAACATTAAAATGATTTGTCAGATAGTGAATTCAGGTTGATTTCTTGAGACAGTTTTTGGTTTATAAAGTATAATTATTTTATCAAATGACTTAATGTGAAATGGTTAGGATTCTTATTTTACATTTATTAGTAAACATACCGATTTTAATATTGTAGTTTTCTATAAAATACTTAATAAAAATTCAATGGCATCCTCAACTGCTCCTAAAATTCATATTGGCTTCTCAGGTAGAGGGTTTAGGTACAGCTGCTTTAAAACCTTATATCCTGTCTTTTCTTTAATGGCACAGCAATCTGTATGTTAACAGTCTGGAGACCGCCTTTCTCACTTGTGCTGAGGGACCATGTGATAGATGAGGTGCCTCCCTTTCTTTTGACTTTTCTGCACTGTTCAGATATGTGGTCACCAGTCGTGCTCAGTATTTCTTGAGGGATGATGCAAAAATGTCCAAGAGAAAGGACATCACTAGGTTTGAAAATCAGATGTGAGCACACTGACTTTTCTTTCGCATAAGAAATAGTGCTGCTTTTGTGACACTGAACAGAATTTTATTACATATCTACACAAACCAATAGGAGTTTTCTATCCGTTCTATTAATATACAAAACAAAATCAATATTTTTTTGGTAAGAGAATAATGAAAATTATAAACAACCTTATTATGTAGAGGATACATGGGAAAACATGGCCACTGCAAGTGTTAAAGAGAAAATACTATTTTCTTAGTTAATATGAATATATTTTTAACTGATACATAAAATTGAGTAACTGTACACTTAAGACCAGTTATACATATCTATCTCACCATTTGTATTTTTATGGTGAAAATATTTGAGATACTTCCCTCTGGACATTTGAAATGTAAAATATAGAATTTATTGTCTCTTTATAGTTTGGTAGCAAATCTTAATACACTCCATCTGTAGCATAGAATCTATGAGTCAGTCATTGCCCCCTGCCATATCCTAACTTCCCATCTATTCTCTTCTGATCCTTGCAACAAACCATTCTCTTCTCACATTTTTACGTTTTTGGAAACTTCATGAGTAAGAGTACAATTTGATCTATGTGTGGATTTAGAGATCATACATTATACTTATGCTCATTCACATTTTATGTCGTCACAAAATTTACTTCTTCCTATGACTGAGCAGTATTCTACTGTGTGTATGTAATATGCTATATATATGTACATGTACACATATATGTTTCTGTGTATGTTTTAAGGCATATACATAGAGACACAAACATGCAATTTATAAAATATACAATAAATCAATGAAAAATAATTGTCATGCCTAGAGGAAGTAACCCACCTTTTCTCTTGATTGGTTGCGATAAGCCATGTAAACAATGTCTTACGACATCAATCTTCCTCCATTTTACCTATCCTCAGAAAGTATTCTAAATTCTAAAGAAAGACATTTAATATACCTTTCCCTTTTGACTCTTGATTGAAGGTGATTTCAAAAGATGATAAAGGCTCTGCACTACTGATCCATGAAAGAAAAATACAAGAATTTGAGGATATTGGTTTTTGCAAGGTGTTGAGGCAAAGAGGTATTTATTTGCCCCCTAAAAGACCATTATGACTTTTGTTTTTGATAAATACAACAGATATTTGTCACTAAACTTGGTGCCAATCTGTCAACTTGCTTGCGTACATCTTGCTGTTACATTTTTATTATTCAGCAGAGGTGGCAAGGATTAGATCCTCCAAGTTGTCATAATGGATTTACTACACCATGTATTTTCTTCTTTCTCCCAAATCCAGGATTTTGTATATGATAGGCAAGTGTTCTGTGACTGATTTTCAACTCCAAGCCCAGGACTTTAGTATTTTGATGAACCTCAATACTGTTTTACCATTACTATGGCATACTCTCACCAGCATGTACAAGGTTTATCCTCTGTCATTTTCCTTGCTAACTCTTTGTACCTTTTGTATATAGAACATAGTGTAAAATAATATCTAATGGTGGTAATATCATTTTTGTTTTGTTTTGATTTGTTTTAAGACAGGGTCTCACTATATAAGTCAGGCTACCCCAGAAATTACTATGAGACCAGGTTGAATTCCTGCTTCTGTCTCCCAATTGCTGGGTAGGATTAAAGTGTGTGCCACTATGCCTGACTCGTGGATATACATTTATTACACAAGAATTTGTGATGTTTTCACTTGTCTAGGAGGCAGGGGCAAGCAGATCTCTGTGAGTGCAAGGCCAGCCTGGTCTATAGAGAGTGTGTCAGAACAGATTACAAAGCTACACAGAAAAACCCTGGCACAAAACCAAAAAAGAAAAAAAGAAAAAAACCCAAACAATATTGTTTGCATATGCAATTGATCATTTATATGCTCTCATTTCAGAAACATATTTAAAGCTATTGCTCACTTTTAGGTGTGTTATTTAGTGCTAAACCATGAGATTTTGTAGTTTTGTATATATGATAAGAATAAACGTCTTGCCAGAAAAATTTAACAAATATATTCATCAAACCAGGCAGTAATGTCTTTAGTCTGTTAATTCTCATCTCCTCCCTTGACTAGGCTATGTAGAAGCCTTTTTGCATAGCACTATAATTTGGGACTATTGTTATACAGTGTACTTTGATTTTATTTCTCCTTCTGAGTCACTGGCATTATATTTTATATTACAAAATTCAAATTCTTCTGACAAACTAATCTAGCAAATTTTTGTACTTGCTTCCCACTGTTTACTCTTTCTTCACTTTGTTAGTTGGTTAAGTCATATGCAATATAGAAATCTCTTAGAATAACAATAATACAATGCCTTCACCCTTGCTATAATATATAATTCTCTCCTCTCTCTCTTTCTCTCTCTCTCTCTCTCTCTCTCTCTCTCTCTCTCTCTCTCTCTCTCCCTATGTCCTTGGGAGGATTGTTTTCCTATCAGAGTTGACAATGTACAATGAACCTATAATTGAAATTAATTTCATATTGCTTCTGAACAAAATAAGCCTGTCCTACAGCATGGTTATTATGAGATTCTAAGAGATAAAATTGTATAAAATCTACTGAAAAAAAGCTCTCTGTGAATATAAAAGATTTAATTTTGTCAACTCCTGGAGTATTTCTGCTTGTTAAGCAGGAATTTTTTTCAGATACGGTTTGTTCTAGGGTTTAGTTATTATTAACAGTGTCAGTTTGCATAGTTGCAGAAACTTGATAAAACACATTTCTTCATCAGAAAAATGAAGATTATTATAGCACTCATCTCCTAACTTCTGCAGGGATTAAGCAAGATAAAACACACATTTCTTAGAGGACCATCAGAAATTACAATAAGTACATTATTTTAAAAATGCTAATAGCATTTGTCACTAATTATAAAGGAATTTTATTGTTTTCATAGTAATCTATTTTAACAAGCATGAATATACTATTTTAGTATAGCTATGATCATCATTACTTTTCATTAGCACACTAGTAAGCACACAGTACACACCAAATAGATACCTGTTAAGCTCTTGTTTGACTGTAGATTCTAATTACTGCTGAAGTCTCAATTAATTGCAGTACTCGAGTTTCTTACAAGAATAGGATCTTAATGCAGCACACAAGGAATGTATTTAAAGACAATGAATTGGGAAGCTTCTGATACCAGTAGGACTGGAGATGCTAGCTCAAGGGCTAAACAAGGCACTGTTAAGAACTCACACAGCAGAAGGAATCTCTGGAGGGCACTTAGGAGTACATGAGACTGCAGCTGGAACATCTGCCATCTAAATACAGATCACTGAAGTCATACTTAAGGAAACTGCCCCAGATAATTTACTTCATGGAACTCCTGAGGTTTGTGCATTTTTCTAATTAAGGAGAGATAAAGAAATAATATTTGATATTTATATTTTCTACTTTATATTATCTGCTTCTTTTCATATAGTATATTCTGGTTATTTTTAACCTACCCAAATCATCCCAAATTCTCCTCTCTTCCCACCCAACCAAATCTCCACCTTTTCTTTTGCCATATCATAAGAATACAAACAAGTATATAATAAAAAACAATGATAAAATAGGTAGAAACAATAATAACAAAAATAGGATATACGAAACAGAATAAAAAGAGCCAAATAAAATAATAATAACAATAATAAGTTCGAGAAACACATATAGTCATGGTGATATATAAATTCACACAGAAATTCCATGAAGCACACAGAATCAGTAACCATAATATATGCCATATATAATAATCATAATATATAAAGGACTTATAAGGTTAGATAGAAAGAAAGAAAGAAAGAAAGAAAGAAAGAAAGAAAGAAAGAAAGAAAAGCAGGCCCATGACAAAACTTTATGAGACAATGATTCTTCAAAAATGCCACTGAGTTACTTTTGTGTTTGTTATTTTTGCTGTACATGGGACCTGGAATTAGGTATGGTTTGCATACACAGTGAGACTCCATTAGGAAATTTTTTTTCATTTGTGAGAAGTTATCAATTGGAGATGACTTTTGGTTAAGAATAGAGACTTGTTCCACTTTCATCTCAGCATTTAAAATATTTAATAAAATATATCTGCATTGCCCCCTTTGTTTTCCTTCCTGTAGCCCTTCACATGTGCCTTTTTCCAACCTTTTCTCATAGCCTTCAAATTCTTTGTCTAATTGGTGGTTCTTTGATAATTGTTGTATGATTTGATAGGAGATAGCTGGTGCAGGAGAATTGTCTATAATCTGTCAATCATGTTTTAAATAAACGCTGATTGGCCAGGCAGGAAATATACGTGGGAAAACCAGACAGGAAGTAGAAATGATGCAATGAGAACAGGAGGATTATGAGAAGGAGAAAGTTGATTCCTCCCACTCCTGCCCAGACCACCCAAGCAGTAGGATATGATCTACCCCACTGAAAAAGGTACTGAGCCACATGGCTAACATAGAT